>ML332265.1:15164-205494 GCA_005239505.1 Nicotiana paniculata
TGGGGATTTATCTAGGCTTTTACCATTTCAAACTGCTTTGTGAACTCATCTTTACTTTGTTAATACTTGCGACCTTTCCCTTTCCCCCCTTTATGTGCCATTAATTTATTATCTCTTTCAAGTATTTATTCCTTTCAGAATCAAAACTGACATGTTTCTTTTTGTTTTTCTTTGTAACTGCTTTTTCAATTATAACTGTTGTATTTACCACTTTCATAACGTGCAAATACATGACAACATGATTTTATTTTTCAGTTATTATTGCATAATCATGCTCAACATCATATTCCACTCGTGTCTATTCAAATCCTATAGCAACGGTTGATTAGTGTTTGCGCCCTTCCATTTTATACCACCCCTAAATTCGGAAAGGTTTATTTGTGGTAAAACTAGTCGATCAGCGGTGCAGTCGACGGTTCCGTGCCTTTCTCCCTCAAGTTGTCCGCTTGAGGTTACCGGTCTAAAACCCCATTGAAACCTTACTCTGTTATATTGTGCATGCATCATGGTCAAACCTAGACGGGTTAGCGTGTTGTCCGCACAATAACCCTTTAAGACAGCCTTATCCAAAAGTCCACCGGGTTTTTCATAATCCCTACAGACGCAGTCACGTTTTTTGCATTTATTTGGAGAACTAAATGCATGCATGCTAATCATAAGTGTATAAACAATAGAGTCTGGCGGGGGTAAGAGTCTAACTTATCTATTTTGCAGAAAATGAGGCATGAAGTCCCCAGGTTTGGCATGGTCCAAATAATACCACCACTATTGCTGGATTGGTGGGAAGACCTCTCTCCCAGTGACAAAGACCATGTGAAGAGGGTCCTTGGGAACTTGCCCTCTTTATTGGATATTCAACCAAACAACATGTTGATCGAAGCAGCCACTATGTTCTGGGACAGAGAAAGGTCTGTGTTCCATTTTGGCAACATAAAAATGACCCCCCTCTTGTAGGAGATAGGGGGCTTTGCGGGTTTACCTTGGGACAGTCCAGGTTTGTTGGTACCGGAGAACCGTGCCGCTAGGGTATTCCTGAAAATGATTGGTTTGAAGAAGAACGATGGTTTAGAGTTCCTGACAGAGTCCTACGTACCTTTTTATTAACTCTATGAACGATATGCCGTAGCAAGTCCTATCGTATCTTCCACGACGAGTTATCTATTACTTCCTTAGGTCACATTCACCACAGGGTTTTTGTGTTCGTCGTTTGCTTCCTGGGTCTGATGGTGTTTCCAAGCAAAGGAGACCGGATTCACACTAAATTTGCTATGGTAGCCAAAAATTTAATGGAAGGGATCGAAGGGAAAACATATACCATTTTCCCTATGATCATAACAGGCATATACCGAGCTTTGGACCACTGCCAGAAGGGGGCCAAACCCTTTGAGGGTTGTAATCTGCTACTACAGGTTTGGTTATTAGAGCATCTCCAGAGAGGCCAATATCGTCAGGAATGTCCACGAAGGGTGTGGAATGATCATATAGCCTTCCACCACCGTAAGAGGATGACCTACATCCCTGATAGGTTTGATCAACCGGAAAATGCTACAGAATGGGCGTAGTTCTTTGATAATTTGACTGAGGACCAGGTTCAATGGATGTTCGAATGGTTCCTTACCAGTGAATTCATCATCTGATCGAGGGACGATCCGCACCTAGTGTTGATTGGTTTAAAGGGAATATATCCATATGTTCCCATCAGGGTCATGAGACATGCGGGAAGAAAGCAAGTTATACCGCGAGTCTCCAAAATGAGTCATTACAGGGCAGATTTTCAGGACAACAATATCCCGTACAAATGTGAAGCTCAGCATCTATGGCATCTCAAGGTTATTGTAGAAAGGGACACCATCGAGCCCGATAGATACCATGCAGGGCATGTACGCTTCTACCTATCATGGTTGGAAGATAGCATAGCAGGGATAGTTGAGCCGGGTATCAGCAGAAGCAGGGTCATAGACGAAGGCCAAGTGCCAATGTAATAAGGCCAAGTGCCATTAGTGACTTTATTTCCTGCGCATTATTTTAGTGTCGTTTTGTACTCGTCTATTTTACATTAATGAAATGAGGCATTTTGCATCTAAGTTCTCCAAAATCAACTTATTGCTAGGCTTACCTCGAGCACAACGAGGCTCCCAAATTTGGACACTCTTTATTCCCGCACTATGTGTTTAAATACTGCAATAATTTCTCTTGATCTTCACTAACTTGGCTACTTTTTATTTTTATTTTGTTTCTCTTTTGATTATTCCCCTCCCCAAAGATTGGTTCGTGCATTCTGGCATCATCATCATATCATACAAGATCCAGGGGCCCTCTTCCTCCTCCTCCTAGTCCACTTAAAGGAAAAGTCAAAGGCAAAATGGAAGATTTAGGCAACATCAGACAGGAAAACACAACGCCAGTGGAACGAACAGAAGATCTTGACAATCAAGGTACTTAGGTTCAGAATGATGCTATGTTACAACTCGAGCAAAGGTTTTTGAAACTCCAAGGGGAGCTTGAGCATGTCCGGAACTTGGCAAATTTATCCTTCTCACTCAGTGTCCTAGATGTCATTCAAAATCCCATACCTCCTCAGAACACCCCAAAAAAATAGAACCCTCCCACGACTCATCATCATACAACTCCACCAAAAAAACAAATTATCCCACCACAGCACCAACACAACACTTTCCACGCTCCAATAAATACCCCGCTAATTATCCCTGAACCACAAGACTCCACAAGTGACCACCTCTATGCTCAAACACCAAGTCATCAGAACAACCCCATATACGTGGAGACTCTAACTCACTCCACCCAACACATTTCTTACACACCTGAATCCAGTGAGAAGGATATGCTCATTAAGAATTTGGCGGACGAACTTAAGAATTTGACTAGTCGAGTTCTGGGCGTTGAATAAAATAAGGGAGTTGAAGGGTTGAACTATGAAGATCTATGCATACAACCCGATGTTGAACTACCGGAGGTTAAAAACCTCCTAAGTTCGAAATGTTCGATGGTACAGGTGATCCCACGGTCCATCTGAGGACCTATTGTGATAAATTGGTTGGAGTAGGAGGAGACGAGAAGATTCACATGAAATTGTTCATGAGGAGCCTCACAGGAGATGCTTTATCTTGGTACATCAACCAAATCCCTAAGAAGTGGTCGGACTGGGTAAATATGGTATCAGGCTTCATGGACTTATTCAGGTTCAATATGGAGAATGCACCAGACATGTTCTAATCAGAACCTTAAAAAGAAGCCCACCGAAACTTTTCGAGAATATGCCGCTCGCTGGAGATCTGAAGCAGCCAAGGTCAGGCCTACCCTAGAGGAAGAACAAATGAACAAATTCTTCGTTCGGGCGCAAGACCCGCAGTATTATGAGAGGTTAATGGTGATTGAAAATCACAAATTCTCTGACAGTATCGAGCTGGGTGAGAGAATTGATGAAGGTAACAAGAGTGGAATGATTACTAACTTTGAGGCCATACATGCCACTAACAAAGTCTTGCAGTCTGGTGGTATATCCAAGAAGAAAGATGCATGAACAGTAATGGTTGCACATGGACCCAAATCCCCGTTGGTATACAAAACTTCCCCACTCACCTATCAAGAACCCTCGCGCACCTATTAGTCAGCACTTCCATCAACATATCAACCTTCTCCACCGCCTACATATCAGCCTACTTCCCCCAGATATTCCCAACCAGCTCCTGTTTATCATACCTACAACTCTCAGCCATCTCACTTTCAATTGCCCCCTGCTCGCCAAAATATCCCGAGACCTCGACCCAACTTTGATCGCAGACCTCCTAAACCATACACTACCATTGCTGAACCTATCAACCAGTTATATGAAAGATTAAAAGTTGCTAGTTATGTCACTCTTATCCCTGCTGTAACCCCTGAAAATCCATCCCAATGGGTCAATCCAAACAAGACATGTGCATACCATTCCGGCATGAAGGGGTATACAATTGATGAATATCGCTCATTGAAGGATAAGATCCAGTATATGATCGATAACAAGGTTATCCAAGCAAAAGAATCTACTCCCAATGTTTGGAACAATCCGCTTCTAGACTATAGAGGTGTCAACATGATAGAGATATAAGAAGATTGGGACCCAGAGGGGTCGATCGGGTTAATCATAGAAAGTGATAACCCAAAGAAGCCAACAGTCACTCTTAATCCCTTCATAGTCCAGATTCAGCTGCCAGGAGATGTTGAGGTAGCGGCGTCACTCCCATTCAAGTTTGAGACGGCACCACCTGCAAACACACATTTGCCATTTGAGGTTGAAGTTATGTCGCCTGCTAAGGTACCCATTCCATTTGAAGTGAAAGTAGCTGCACCAATCATAGTAACAGTGTCAACCACGCCACCTTTCAACGACAAGGCCGTACCTTGGGATTACACGGCTGAAGAAAGAAGGAAAAGTAAAGTCAAAATAGAAGAAGCTGGTGCTGCACAGGGGATGACAAGGACTGTAAGGGTCTACACACCTAAACACTTGGTAGAGTCTAGTAAGAATGCTTCCAACAGGCCACCCATCATTGAGACAGGCCCAAATGATCTTTGGAGGAAGGTGCAGGCCAGGGAATACTCAATCATCGATCAGGTGAACAAAACTCCAGCCTAGATATCCATTATGTCATTGCTGCAGAATTCAGAGGCACACAGGAATGCTTTGACGAAAGTGCTGAACGAAGCATATGTTCCAAATAACATAACTAGTGGAGAAATGGCTAATATGGTAGGTCAACTGCTAGAGAGTCACAAGATCACTTTCCACGAGGACGAGCTGTCGCCTGAAGGGCTAAGTCACAACAAAGCACTACAAATCACTGTGCAATGTGAGGACTTCTTCATCACCAGGATTCTGATCGACGGTGGATGCAGCCTTAACATCTGTCCGTTGACAACACTCAAGAAATTGGGCAAGGGACTGCACGTGATCAAAGAAGGATCTATGAATGTAAAGGATTTCGATGGTTCTCAGAGGTCTACCATCAGTGAAATCAGTCTATGTTTGCAGATGGGACCTACATGGTTCGAAATTTAATTTTAGGTGATAGAGAATCATCCTATAATCTGTTGTTGGGATGCCCATGGATACATGCCGCTGGGGTTGTGTCATCAACATTGCATCAGGTAGTGAAATTTGAATGGAACCATCAGGAAGTAATCATCCACGGAAACGGAAGCAATCCTATCTATGGTCGCCAGACCATCCCGGTGATTGAAGGTGGAAGAAGGCTGGGTGGAGAAACCTACCACCACATTGAACGAGTCAATGTAGTGGATAAAGACAAATGGTGGGACAATAATATCAAAAGCATACTGAACTGGAGTGGATACGATCCTGGCATAGAACTCGGGAAAAATCTTCAGGGGATTTCCAAACCAATACAGTTGAAGCACCATGGCACCACTTTTGGGATGGGATACAAATACACTTGGCAGGAGTACGAAGGCTGGTCTCCACCATGGCGTGGTCCCTACTATCCATTGGAACAGCCTATACCACATTTGGAACAGACTTTCCGGCAAGCTGATATCATATGGGGGTCAGAAGAAGAAGAAACTCTAGCAGCTTTGAAGGATCTATTCTTGGAAGAGGTGACGTGGACTGTTGTGTTATTGTTGAGGAGGAGGAGAAGGAAGGCCCTACTATCCAAGCTGTGAGTAAAGGATCATTCCTCAAGAATTGGACTGTCAAACCATCTAGGCCGGACGAGTCTCGGGGTAGCAAGGTTGAACAAGCATTGTTTATTTCATTTTTCTAATGATTTCCTTTTCCGCATTTCCGTTTCTTGCATTTCCAATAAAATCTCCAATGTTCCGTTAAAAATTCACTTCCATGTTTCAACTAATCTGTATTTATTTATTATCATTTTCTCTTATTATTTTATCTTACATCATTACTATTTCCTGTCTTGATGAACCAATGACTGTGACATGCAATGAGACAACGCAACTAAAGGATAGTGATTCAAAAGAAGAAGATACCATACCCGATGAAATTATAATAGAAGTTGAGGATTTTGAAAATAGACCTAAGTCCAATATGGACTAAACCGATATAGTCAACCTGGGAGATTCAGAAACTGTCAAGAAAACTCGCATCAACGTTCATCTATCGCCATCAGAGAAAGTGGAATACACATAATTATTGAAAGAGTATGAAGACGTATTTGCATGGTAGTACGATGACATGACTGGTCTACGTACATCCATTGTGGCTCACAAGTTACCAACCAATCCAATGTGCCCACCGGTAAAGCAGAAGCTCAGAAAATTCAAGCCTCATATGAGTCTGAAAATCAAAGAGGAAGTTACCAAGAAAATCAACACCAAGTTCTCAGGGTAGTTGAATATCCGACATGATTAGCCAACATCGTGCCAGTACCCAAGAAAGATGGAAAGGTTAGAGTTTGTGTCGACTATCGGGATCTCAACCGGGCCAGTCCGAAGGATGATTTTTCTCTCCCGAACATACACATCTTGATTGACAATTGTGCAAAGCATGAACTTCAATCGTTCGTGGATTGATTTGCTGGTTACCACCAGATTTGCATGGACGAGGAAGACGCGAAGAAGACGGTTTTCATCCACACCGTGGGGAGTCTACTGTTTTAAGATGATGCCGTTCAACCTAAAGAATACTGGGGCCACCTATATGAGAGCTATGACCACCATCTTCTATGATATGATACATAAAGAAATTGAGGTGTATGTGGATGGTGTCATCATCAAGTCCAAAAGATCCACTGACCATAGAACAGATTTGAGAAAATTCTTTGACAGGCTGCGAAAGTATAACTTGAAATTAAACCCCGCGAAGTGTGCGTTCCGGGTTCCTGCTGAGAAATTGCTTGGGTTCATCGTCAGCCGCCGAGGAATAGAACTGGATCCATCAAAGGTCAAATCCATCCAAGAATTTCCACAGCCAAAGAACATGAAAGACGCGATGAGTTTTATGGGACGCCTTAACTACATCATTCGATTCATAGCCCAGTCCACGGTTATATGTGAATCAATCTTCAAGATGCTAAAGAAAGATGCTGCGATCGAATGGACCGATGATTGTTAGAAAGCTTTCGACAGAATCAAGGAATATTTGTCAACATCCCCAGTCTTGGTCCCTCCAGATCCAAGTAGACCCTTTTTACTCTACCTTGCGATATTAGATGGAGCTTTTGGCTGCGTTCTGGGGCAGCACGACGAGATAGGAAGAAAGGAACATGCTATTTATTATCTGAGTAAGAAGTTCACTCCACATGAGGCACGATATTCTCTACTGGAAACCTACTGTGCTCTAACCTGAGTAGCCCAGAAGCTAAGGCATTACTTCTATGCCTACACAACGTATCTCATATCAAGGATGGATCCCTTGAAATATATCTTTCAAAAGCCCATGCCCACTGGCAAACTGGCCAAATGGAAAATCCCGCTGAGTGAGTTCGACATTGTCTATGTGACTCAGAAAGCAGTCAAGGGGAAAGCACTGGCAGATCATCTTGCCGAGAACCCCATGGGAGGAGAATACGAACCCTTGAAAATGTATTTTCCCGATGAAGAAATGTCATTCATAGAGGAGGACATTGTAGAATCCTATGATGGGTGGAGAATGTTCTTTGATGGAGCAGCCAATTTCAAAGGAGTTAGCATTGGAGCTGTCCTGATAGTGAAAACAGGTCAACACCACCCGGTATCTGCCAAACTCAGATTTCCCTACACCAACAATATGGCAAAATATGAGGCCTGCATCTTAGGGCTCAATGTGGCCATTGACATGAATATTTAAGAGTTGCTAGTAATTGGTGACTAAGATCTGCTAATACACCAAGTACAAGCAAAATGGGCTACGAAGAATTCCAAGATACTTCCATATCTACACCATGTGCAAGAATTGAGGAAAAGGTTCACAAAGACAGAATTTCGGCACGTCCCCAGAGTTCAGAACGAGTTTGCCGATGCATTGGCCACTCTATCATCCATGATACAACACCCAAATAAGAACTTCATTGATCCTATTCCAGTGAAGATCCATAGACAGCCAGCATATTGTGCCCATGTTGAAGAAGAAGCAGACGGAAGACCATGGTTCCACGACATCAGGGAATACTTGTCAAAGGGAGAGTACCCAGAGCTTGCAAATCACACTCAAAAACACACGCTCTGGAGATTGTCCAATAATTTCTTTCTCAGCGGAGGAAACCTATATAGAAGGACTCCTGACTTGGGATTATTAAGATGTGTCGATGCAAAGTAAGCCTCCAGACTACTTGACGAGATACATGCTAGGACCTGTGGCCCACACATGAATGGTTTTGTCTTAGCAAAGAAAATACTCAGAGCCGGTTACTTCTGGATGACCATGGAAACAGACTGCATCCAATATGTCCAGAAATGCTATCAATGTCAGGTACATGTAGATATGATAAAGGTTCCCCCAAATGAGCTCAATGCAACAAGCTCACCTTGGCCGTTCGTCGCCTGGGGAATGGACGATATTGGACCAATCGAGTCCACAGCCTCAAATGGGCACATGTTCATCCTAGTAGCTATTGATTACTTCACCAAATGGGTCAAAGCGGCATCATATAAAGCAGTAACTAAGAAAGTCGTGGCAGACTTTGTCTGTGACCGTATCATTTATTGGTTTGGGGTTCCGGAATCAATCATCACCGACAACGGATCCAATCTCAATAGTGATCTGATGAAATCCATGTGCGAGACTTTCAAAATCAAGCACAAGAATTCCATAGCCTATAGACCAAAGATGAATGGAGTTGTGGAAGCCGCCAACAAGAACATTGAGAAAGATGATAAAAAATCACAAATAATGGCATGAAAAATTATCATTTGCCTTACTGGGATACCATACCACAGTTCGCACATCAACTGGGGAAACTCCTTATTTACTGGTTTATGGTACGGAAGCTGTTATTCATGTCAAAGTGGAGATCCCTTCCTTAAGAATCATACAAGAAGCTGAGCTCAGGGACACAGAATGGATAAAAGGCCACTACGAGCAGTTAGCCTTCATAGATGGGAAAAGGATGAATGCAATATATCATGGTCAACTTTATCAGAATAGAATGTCCAGAGCCTTCAACAAGAGAGTCTAGCCAAGACAGTTCACACAGGGGCAGCTGGTGTTAAAGAATATTTTTCCATATCAAGACGAAGCCAAAGGGAAATTTTCTCCCAACTGGCAAGGTCCGTATACGGTTCACCGAGTATTGACAGAAGGAGCTCTCGTACTTGCAGAAATGGACGGAGAAATTTGGCCAAAGCCAATCAATTAAGATGCAGTCAAATGATATTATGTGTAACTTTCTATGCTTTTCTTCAATAATGTAAATTGAACTATGCTTGATCTGATTCCCGTTTAAGAGGGGATACGTAGGCAGCCCTATGGGTTCAGTCATAATTCAATAGAAATCTCATTTCCCCCGCAATTGGAAACTGGGGCAGAATTTTGAGGAGGACCCTCAAAATTCCTAAGCAAGTTCAGCCGATCGCAGCATGTACAACGGTCAGAATCATGGACCCTCAAAATTTCGTAGCATGAGTGGTTGCAATGTCTTGAACCATGTCACGGTCACCGGTTCATCTGAATTTCTTGAAATATATTTTTTACTATGTCTTTATAAAATCATGCACATTTTCAAAATATAGCTCTATTTAGAAAACGCTACCCCAATGATGCAAACAGAATCATCAAACCAAGAAGAGTGAAGCAAGTAAAGCCAACGGAGACACGAATCAACCTCCCCCATCTACAGAACTCACGATTTTTCTTTGGATGCAGGAACAACGAACGAACATGTTCAAATCACAATCCTCGAAACCATCGCACTTACCAACATTTTCTATCAACACGAACAAATAATGCTCCATAGTCACAATGCTCACAACAATCACAATATCAAAGCCTGCTGCCAGCTAAGAAATTCTACTGTCATTTACTATTTAATCTTCTGCATAAGGCTAAGTTCTACCTTCATTTTGCATAAGGCTAATATCTTCCTTCATTTGCATAAGGCTAATCTTTGCCTTCATCTTGCATGAGACTAAGCTCTGTCCTACATTCTGCATTAGGTTAAGCTCTACCTCCATTTGCATAAGGCTAATCTCTGCCTTCTCTTGCATAAGGCTAATCTCTGCCTTCTCTTGCATAAGGCTAATCTCTGCCTTCATTCTGCATAAGGCTAATCTTTGCCTTCCACATCTCTGCATGAGACTAAGCTCTGTCTCCATACTTGCATAAGGCTAAGCTCTGCGTCCAATTTGCTTTTCACCGAGACTAAGCGCTGTCTCTCGAGTATTATCCACTTCGCTTCTCTTTCGGGCTAAGCTCTGCCCTCCATTTCCCAAGACTAAGCTCTGCATTGTGGAAGTCATATTACTGCATTTCATGGGCTGAAATATCGCCAACCTGTCAAAAGACGTCATAGTCTAACGACACCATCCTCGTAGCCGGAAGACACCATGTCATGGCCTGAGGATCTCTCTCAACTTTGCATATCATTATTCAAAGGCGTCATAGTTCAGAGGCACCATCTTCATGGCCCGAGAACATCATTTAATGGCCTGTGAATCTCTCATCAAACAATTCATAGCCCAGGACATCATGGTCTAAGGACGTCATCCCTAACCGTCTGAAGACAACTTTCATAGTCTAACGGGAACCTGCATCATTTTTGAATTTATGCACAATATATGCTTGTAGTATTCTTATTCGCAAGTAAACCGGCAAGCGACGACTACCCCGCAGGAGCGATCTCGCTCCAGCTCTCCCAGCCATATCAAACCTAACCTCTTCCGTAGAACCGTACATTCATCTAGCCCTAGATGTTGCGTCCGTTATTGTGATTACTTCACCAGTATACTTCGCCGATGGATCCGGAACTACATGCGGCCTGATTCCTGTAAAACCCGGGATATGTAGGCAGCTCAAAAGCCAGGGTGCGGCCTAAATCTCTCCAAACCGTTTCGCTTGGTCAAATTGGCCATCATGTCTTTACCCGACAAACTCTTTCATCCTTTCTGGGTAAAGAGGGGCAGCTGTTGATACCCAATTTTTCCCAATAAAATATTTTTTTAAATTGCATATATTCCTTCAAAGTCATGCATTAATAGCAATTGGTATTTTTCCATTATTTTCCTACATTTCTATTAATTTTTCCAGTATTTATTTCCAATAAATAATTATAAAATTATATCACAAATGATTTCAAAAGAATCTCTTGATTTAATTTATTATTTATGGTCCTAATTAGACCAAATTATTTCATAATTAGCCAAATTGGCATCTTTTGGCTATATTTGCAATAACTTTGCAATTATAGCCCAATCATATAATTTTGCACTATTTTCTACCAGAAATTAGTCATTTGTACTTTTAAAATACTAAGTGATCATTTCAAACTATTTTCTATGCATGAAATTCATTTTTTATAATTATTAGCTATTTTGTAAATTAGTTTAATTAATTTGAATTGGGTATTTAACAAACAGCCTAATTTCATTTCAATTGTAGCCTAAGTTAAACCAGACCCAAACCCAATTAAATCAACCCAATACCCCATGCCCAAATCCTAATACTACCCGAACCAAATCCGCCCAAACCCTGGCCGTTGATCATTTTTGATCAATGGTCCAGGATATTTCCTTCCTAGTTTAACCTAATGACTACCCCCATTTTACACATCTCCCTTCTCTCTCAAATCCTCTCTAACCTAACTCTAACTCTCTCTTGATGTCACTCATCTGTCGTCGATCATGGTGGTCTCTCACCACGTCTAGACCTCAAATGGCCTCTCCTATGCTGGTGCCTCCCTCTCTAAGGTCCTCGAGGGACTAGGGTCAGTCCGCTAACACCTTTGGCCCGTCCTTGCCTGTTTCAAGCCGCCATGGCTCGGTTTTGAGTAAGATCTGCCTATTTCGCTTTAAACCTATGGGTTTCTAAGCCTATGTCTTCATCTCTATGTTTTTTTTTCTAAAAACCCTAATCTCATCTCTTGAACTTCTCAGATCTATATAGATCTGAGATGGTTCGAACTTATTTTTACTTGTTTTATAAAGATTCTTCTGATTTTTCGAAGTGGCTTGTCATCTTCCTAAACTAGGGTTTTTGAAAATCCTTTTCTTCAAAACGCTTTCTGATTTTTCTGAGTGTTTAATCCTCTGATTTCTTATGTGCTTCGACTGTTTTGTTAAGTTTTTCCTTAACCCTAACTAGTTATGCTAAAACCCCCAACTTTCTAACACTTTGTTTGGATTCTGAGTTTATCTTTACTGTTCGTTCTCTCAAACTTGTTTGCATGTTTGATTCTCATGAATCTGCTTCGATTAATCTGAATATTCTTGTGATTTTCCCCCTGTTCAACTTACTAGGGTTTCTGATTCTGCCTATTTCTTCCTATTATGTGTTTACCTTGCTAACTCTCAGAGGTTTATGTTTATCATCACTATATCCCAGTTTGAATCCCTGATTATACATGATTTGTACCACTGCGTCCATTAGGCTTTCTGGTTTTTTTGCTTCTTCTTGCCTACTATGTGTTTATTCCGTTTGTTCATAAAATTTTGCGTTAACTCTCCCCTTAATCAGCACTGTTCCCATTTGAATTCCTAATTTTCTGTGATTAACACTTTTTACTAATTTCCTGTGATGATGTCTTTACTGATTTCCAACTTGTAAACTATTCTCTTACCTTATTATGTGATTGATTATTATTAGTTGGTTCTTAATGATTGTTTCCATAGTTAGAACTTTTTGTTCCTAGCCTTAATTACATGTTCTGTACTGGTATTGTGCTGAGATTATTTCCTTATTGTGTTATATTCCAGTCATATGGTGTCTTTCCTTATTTGTTGCATGTCTATTACCGTTCAAAGTTAACTCCTTAATTGAAGGGAGTACTTACATTAATTTTGATGCTAATTAACTCTGAATCCCCAATCACTACATGACTTCGATTCTTACCTTATTCTCTACCTAGTTTGAAACTATATATACATTCCTCTTACATTGGTTCAAAACACACGAACACATTAGTTCAAAAAGCTCTCTCTCATAATCAAAGCTTTTCTGCTCTCTTTCTTTCTTTCTTTGTTACTTACTTACTACTGTTCTGAATTAGCCGGCTGCAAGCCAAGGCTAATTATTGTGCTCTCCTATCCTTCACTTTGTTTCTACTATCCCCTTACTGGTATGTTTTGATTTCAATTCAAGTCCCAAAACAACATGAATCTGTTACTGCTTCAGTTTATCATGTTTCTGATCTGTTTCTATCTATGGTTTTGTTGTTCAACATGTAATTGACATGTCTACATCATTGTTCATCTAGCATATTATGTTATGCCCCACTACCCTTTAGGATCAGTATGCTTATGAATATGTTACCCCCTTGTAGTATGTCCCAATATGATCTGCTCTATCTCATGTTTACCTATTTTCTAGCATGAACCTTTCTTTGCAAAGCAATTTGTATCCTAAGTTGTCTGATTCTGCGTTGATTATGAAATTCATGTTGTGTTGATACCATTAGCTAACCCTTAATCCCCATAAACCCCCTACTAGAACTTCTACGATCCTGTATACTATGTGCTGTATGTGTCCCCAATTCCCATCACCCATGTATGAAGGACTGTGATTTGAATGTGCTGAATCTGTTTGTGTTGTGATTAGTCTACTGTTTGTTAATTGTCCTACTCTTTTCAACAAACTATTTTTTAACTAAACAACTATCCTATTTTATAAAACTGTTACAACTAAGTCTTTTCCAAACTCTGCCTTTCTTATTAAAACCTTTTCAAAACTATGTCAAGCACTCTCACTCTACTCTTAGGTCCTTAGGTTCTGCCCCTCTAGTGTATTACTGCCTTGGGATTCCTATGAGATCCCTCTGAACTCTGGTGCACTGGGGCTGGCCCTTCCACACTGCACTTACTCAATTATGGTTATGAAATCTGGGTGTAAGCACTGCCCGGGATCCCTTGAGGTCCTTAGGGAATTCTGACACACCCAGATATGAGAAAGGCTATGAAACATTTGAGCACTTGAGGTTCTGGGAATTTGGGCCTGTTTTTCAGGCTCCCTATAGTTTAACTTCTTCTTTTCCTTTATCTATTTATGTAATTTACTCAACTGGTCTGTAATAATTGTTTGTAAACATATATTGGGGATGGTTAGTGAAAAGGGGAGGGTAGCTATATATGCTATCAATATCAAGGGGTAGAAACCATCCCTTAGGTTTACATTTCCTATATGTGCATTCGAATCCATGTTTAGGACCAATATATTCTAAGCATGTCATGCATTGGATATCATGTTTTAGGTTTACTACTTCAGCATCTCATTTGACCCTATTTATCACTTAGAAATCCTGCTTCTTGGCTAAATAAAAGGATTAACATAAAAATGTTGCTCCTGCACATCCTGAAATTATGCTATAACTTTATGTGCATTTAGAAATCATGCTTTAGGAATTCTGCAACCATTCTGCATCTCTATGTGCATATTAGATAACATGCTTTAGGATCTCGCCCAGTCACACTTAGTTAAACTACTGATGCATGAAAAATGACATAAGACAACCTCATATTTGATCATCCTGTTTTAAAAAACTGGTGATAATCCCTGTATTTTGCAACACCTAGAACAACATGCTTGTAGGTAAAACATCTTCTGAACTATTTTTTAACAATTCATGTAATATTATGCACAATCCCACGCCTAGGTAAGCCTTAGGTAATTAATCTCTTTAAAAACTGGAAGATTGTTGCTTTGTGTTTACTGTTAATGGTTAACAGGTTTTTTAAACTCAATAGGCAAACTGAGTAGGTCCTGCTTCTGTGTTTATAAAATTGAAGCTGCATTTCTTCTGTGTTCTGATTTTCACTTAGACATCATGTTTTAGGATCCTGCTTAATAATACTACCCTTGTTTGTGTTTGAGACTAAATCTGAGCCTCTTAACTATTTTTTCCTTTTTTATCTGTTCAAATCCTATCTGTTCTTGCCCATCGCCTAAATCCCTCCAGGACCATTAAGGACGGGTAACAACACGCATAAAGGTCGTTAAACAACACTCGCTTTAATAACCACTAAGGGGTGGGGAAGGGTAGATATGAATATGATGACCGGTGCGCTAATGCAACGTGTAGCCCCTCTTCTGAGGAGTGATTACCGGGCATAGTAGCGATGTGATCCTGTAGGATAAAAAACCTAGGACCCCCCTATCCCTTACATATCATAACTCTTTCAAAACTTTACTTGTGTGCTTGGACTGTACATCTTTCAAAACCTTACATATGTGCTTAGACTTTAAATCTTTTAAACTTTAGCACAGATGTGTGCTTAGACTGTGAATCTTCCCAAAACTTTATTTGTTTACCTATATGTTTTATTTGCTTATGTGCTACCTGTTTTAAAATTCACAAAGCTTGTTTGGCCGGGAACCACAGTTCTGGACTTTAAGGGATGCCTAACACTTTCCTCTTAGAGTAATTTCAAGACCTTACTCAATCTGTGGTTATTCAATTAGTGTTATTGTGACCCTTTAGGTTCCCTAACGCACCTTAAAATCGTTAGGTGGCGACTCTTCAATTCCTTATCCCTTTCCCAAAAGGAAACGAGTTGTCCCAATAATGTCGAATACCCTGACCGACCCGAAAGGGGNTTGAGAGTTACGATACTAGTAACGAATTCCTGTTGTCCTTTACGGTAGGCGTGATGTGATTTCCTGAGTGTTTCTGTTATGAGCTGTGATTTGGTACTCTACCGGGGTGAGAGTTCAGTGAGTGTTGTAATTTTATTGGCAGAGCTGAGTTAGTGGAAGATTTCAATTGATATTATACATATTCGATTTGTGATTTCGAGTTGAGGGCGAGACCCTCGTGATTTCATGTGATTTGATGTGTTCGAACCGGGCTGTGTACCGTGATAGAAGTTATATCAGGATGAGATCCTTGTGACTTGTTCATATGATTTAATTCTTTCCTTGTTATATTGTTTTGTAGGTTAGTACCGATAGAGAGTTCTGCCTGTCGGGCTTGTTTGATAGTTCTCTTATGTGTTTCTCTTTTCAAATTCAGTCATTTTCGTTCTATGCTTCTTGGGTTTTAGCTTGCGGCGTGTGTGCCCGGTGGTGTTAGTTGTGGCTTGGTGATTCAGATGTCTAATTATGAGTTCTTCATGTTTCTTGCATCATTGTCAGTGTTATGGAGGTTTGAAATAGAGTTCTATCAGATGTGAAGCTATATGTGTGGTGCGTTATTTTATGTGGTCATAACTTGTAGGTGTAGTGTAACGACTCGGCCGGTCGTTTCGAGAGTTTAGCCCCATTTCCCCCATTTTTGCTTCATTAAATGTGGTTAAACTTCATTTATGTTGTGTTGGGTCGGTTGGTTCGAGTTCGGAGTGGTCGTGGTGAGAATTGAGACAGTCTCTTAAATTGGCTTAATAGTTGGAAAAATCAACCGAAAGTTGACTTATTGGTAAACGACATCGAAATGTAGATATTATGGTTTAGATAGCTTCATTAGGTTATTTGGGACTTAGTAGTGTGTCCAGAATGAAGTTTTGATGTCCGATGTAGAATTAGGCTTGAATTGGCGAAAGTTAGTGTTTGGCGATTTTCGGTCAGCAGTAGAAAATAGACTATTGGGGTCGGAATAGAATTCCGGAAGTTGGAACATGTTTGTAATGTCATTTTGGATATGTGTGCAAATTTTCAAGTTGATCAGATGTGTTTTGGTTGGTTTCGGCATCATTGGCGAAATTTAGAAGTTCCAAAGTTCATAGGCTTGAATTTGATGTAACTTTGGTGTTTTTGCGTTGTTTTTGGTGTTTTGAAGACTCGACTAAGTTTGAATGATGTTATGGGGTGTGTTAGTAGGTTTGGTTGAGGTCCCGGGGGCCTCATATGTGTTTCGGGTGGTTAACGGAGTGTGTTTGGCCTTAAAAGGACTGTTGTTGCTATTGTGTTTTCTTGATCTGGTTTCCTTGTATGCGATCGCAATGGTGAGGCTGCGATCACATAGGGTTGGTTGGTGAGGTAGCAAAAATTGTGTTATGCGATCACAATGTATGGTCCGCGATCGCGTAGAGGGAGGAGGCAGAATAGTGCGGTCGCACTAGGCTTGTTGCGATCGCACTATGTGGGCGCGTGTGGCAATGAGGTGATGGAGTTGCTCTATGCGATAGCATAGAGTTGGTCGCGAACGCATTGCTTTGAGGAGTTGTCTTACGCGATCGCATAGGTGTTAGTACGATTGCACAGGGTTAGTTTGGTTGGGCAGCATTTTGTTCTTCGCAATTGCGTGCCTTTTACCGCGATTGCACATAGTAAAAGTCTGGGCAGACAGTTTAAGTTCTAATTTCGAGGGTTCTTCGACATAACTCATTTTGCCATTTGCGAGCTCGGCGGAAGGAGATTGACGAGATTTTCAGTGGGATTCTTGTGGTAAGTGTTCTTCAATCATTTTTGGTTTAATTTCATGAATTTGTCTTGATTTTCACCATGCAATTTGAAGAATTAAGTAGAAAATTTGGGAAAAATGGGAGGAAATATTTGGAAATGTTTTTTGGTAATTTGAGTGGGCAACTGAGGTACGATTTTGATGTTCTTGGTATGCACATACTCGTGGGAGGATAAGGGTTCTTGTGATGTAATTTTTATCGGATTTCGAGACGTGGGCCCAGGGCTCGGGTTTGGCCGAATTTTGAGAATTGTGTCTAAATTGATAGTTTTCGATTGGGTTTTGTTCCTTTAGCGTATATTGATGATGTTAATTTGGTTTTAGTTAGATTCAGAGTAATCGGGAGCCGATTTTAGGGGCAAGAGCATCGCGGGTTAGTATTGTGGCCCGGTAGAGGTAAGTAATGGCTATAAATCTTGTCTTGAGGGATTAGACCCCGGACTTCGTATTTCTCACTGTTTTTAGAATGGCGCACATGTTGGATGACGAGTTTGTGGCGTGTACTGATTTTTGGATATGACTTGGTCCTCTCCGCGGCAACTTTTGAGTTGCGTATCTTTACATAAATCATATGTTAAATTGTGTTCTAAAACTATTGATTTGGGTTATAAGCCATTTTTGGGGCCTCGTGCCGACTTGTTTAGACCCCTTGGGGGCTTTTTTACTGCTATTTCCTTACTGTTGATTTATGATTTACACTCAGTCATATTATGCTTAACTGTTTTCGAAACTCAGCCTTATTTACACAATTTTTGAGACATAAAGTGATGTTTTGGATCGAGCACACCGTTTTACTGATACGCCCGAGGGGCTTTTGAGAGTTTCTGACAGAGTGAGGCCGAGGGCCTGATTGTGAGGATATGATACGCCACGAGGTGGCTTGATATTAGCGCTTGGGCTTATGGAGCCCCTCTAAAGTCTGTACACATCCCCCAGTTAGCGCAGGTACCTACTGAGTGCGAGTGCCGAGTGCCGAGCGACGAGTGATTGGGAGGCATGGGTGACTGTGAGGTATGCCCGAGGGGCTGATTATGAGTGACTGTGTGGTATGACCGAGGGGCTGATTATGAGTGACTGTGAGGCATGCCCGAGGGGCAGTTTCTGATACATGTTTTTGCCCGAGGGGCTACTTATGATTTTACCACTTTCACTCTGAACTTATGAAATATGTTTTGCCCGAGGGGCTTTTTATGACCTTTATCATTTTTACACTAAAATTCTTGAAAGTTATGTTGAAACTATTGGCAAGTATATTTCCAAATTATTTCACTGAAATCGGCTTTTAAGCGTGATGATTTAATGTATACATTGTTGGAAAGAAAGGTTGTGCTTATTGTGAAATGATGATTTAATTTATGTGTTTCTTACTGCTCTGACTTGATTTATTTTTATTACTGCTGAGTTGGCGTACTCACATTACTCCCTACACCCCTCTCTGCAGATACAGGTGCTGATACTGAGCGTTAGCCATCTGTTCTGTGCGAGGCCAGAGTTCGGGATATAGAGGTAGCTGTTCAGCGTCCGCAACATCTCTGTTTTCCCTTCTTTTGTTGTATCTAGTTATCCGTTAGGAGGTTTTGTAATATAATAGTAGACTTGTTGGTATATTTCTTAGATGCTCATGACATAGTGACTTCGGGATCTCAGGGGTAATATTTAATATTCGGTATAAGTTTAACTGTTTTTAAAATGTTCAAAAGAAACCCTTACAGGTTATCAGTCAGTAAAGATGTGAATGGAATCTTATTACGATTTGAGTGTAGTTTTGGCTGGCCTAGTTACACGATAAGCGCCATCACGACTGGCTTAGATTTGGGGTCGTGGAAAGTTGGTATCAGAGTGCTAGGTTAAATAGGACTCACCGGTCATGAGCAGGTTTAGTAGAGTCTTGCGGATCGGTACGGAGACTTCTGTACTTATCTTCGAGAGGCTGCAGAACCCTTAGGAAAATCTCACATTCTTGAATTCTTGTCGTGCGAATCCATTTCATTCAGCCAAGAGCGTAACTCTTGAATTCCTTCCATATATTCGAACGCGCCCGAGAGCGCTTGGTATCAGCTGTGCATCGATGACTTGTGACTTCCATGGATGAGATGTGATTTTGGCATGTTGGTAATAGGCCAGTCTGGAGGACTTGAGGCTGGATTCATTCTGTGGCTTGAGTGCTGAGGTTTTGATTGTGTGAACCTTGCATTTGGGGACTTATATGTCTGTTTGTGTTCTTATTGATGAGAATTGGTGACTAGATGGCTACGTGGTGAGTGCGATTTGATGGTTAGCTGTGTTCAGATTGTTTGATTGTGACAAAAAAAGGTTGGCTAGGAATGTGGCAAGAACTATTGAGTGTTGGATTTCTGTCTCGGTTTGGCATATGGATTTGAGTTGTGAGTGTATTAGAAGACCTATCATGTTGTTTAGTTGTGGAGTGAAGCGGATCTTTCTATTGGGTTATGAGTTCCTGGTGATGTCTTTTGGGCTGATCACTGCCCCAGTAGCGTTCATGTATTTGATTAATAGTATATTCCAGCCGTATTAGCACTCCTTGTTAATGTATTCGTGGATGGTATCCTGGCATTTACGCGTAGCCAGGAGTAACATACTCAGTATTTGAGGATGGAATTATAAGGGTTCAGGGAGGAAAGGCTCTATGCAAAGTCCTCCGAGTGTGAATCTTGGCTCAGCTCCGTAGCATTCTTGGGACACGTGGTGTCCAGTGAGGGTATCTATGTGGTCAGACGTGTGTGGGTAGAGCTTCCAGAAGCTCAATATTTCTTTGACCACCGCTCTAGTGTTAGTTCTGCCATCGGCTACAGGTTCTTACCGCGTATTGTGATACCTCGAGGGTAAGCGTTATCTCTGTTTAGATGCATAAGGATGTAGTGATTGCGTGATAGTTATGGTCTTCAAAAGTGTATAGAGAGATATCAGTTGAGGCTAAGCGGGCAGGGGTATCTTCTGCGGGTCGTCCTGGGGTGTGTGATCCTTATGATGTTCTGTAGTAAGTTCTCTTCTCCCAATAAATGATATATGTTGTAATTTGAGTTCAGATCGCTTGTGGAAGTTTGCATGACTATTAAAATAGTGAATCCGAGATTTGCAGATTACTTGAGCTGTTAGACGGGTTGTGTTATTATGGGCGTTGTGAGTTATTGGTTATCTTGGTCATTGGCTTTGAGCTAAGTGGGGGAGTCTATTAATGATAAGTTGATTACACAATTTTGTGTGTGTTGGTTTCAGTTCGAAGTATATTGGTAAATCAGTTATGACCTGCAGATGTGGGGTCTGGGAATGACTCGAGTAATGAAAATTCTTCGATACAGGTTGTAATGTACTCTATGGGTAAATGAATTCTATGGAATGATTGAGAGGTAATTGTAAAAGGTGTAGTGTGTGCAGTGTATGAATTTTCCTGCGGCTTCAAGTGAGTGGATTACTTTCCTAGAATGTTAGTGTGCAAACGGGTCAGTTCGATTCTGCCTAATTGGTTAGTGTGATTGAGATTTACGTTGGAGGGTGTCAAGACTTGTGGCATTTCTATATCATCATGGATTCTACATATCAGTATCAGGAAGGTGAAGGTAATGGCTTTAGATTCGCAGGAAGTCTCTTCAGGGTAAGTATTTTGAATGTGGCACTTTTGGGGATATTTGAGAGAGTATTCGGCGGCTTATAAGCCTTAGACGGTATGGTTTTATGATTGGAACTCGTGTGGTGAGTCTGGGTTGAGAATTGTGGTATTACGGCAAGGAGAAGTATCAATTTGAAGGTATGTCAGAAGAAACTTGGGTAAGTAGGACAACTTGGTAGTAGGTCGGATAGGCATGGTAAGGGATACGATTAGTTCTTTGAGTGTTCATGAGGTAATGAGTTTTTACAGGTGTTTCTTAGCAATGCTCTTGGATTTTTGGTGGCCTGCGTAGCTTGGTTGAGTTAGAAGGATTCAGTCCCGACGGTTTGGTGTTGCACAAAAGGGATTTCGGATATTTCCTGATGGATTCTACCACGATTAAAGATGCATATTTTCCTCTGGCGTGAGGTGCAATTGATGTATAGTGGTTTTGCTTCTAAATGGGATTAAATGGAAGTTCTTGTCTAGTTGGGTACGTAGTTTCTTGTGGCTCAGAAGGGACCATGGAGTTCTCGTATTTGTCCTAGGATGGCATGGCATATGCGGTATGTTGGGTAGAGTTGAGATTTGCATATGTGAGGTCACGGTTCAGTTCTAGATGGAAAGTCAAAACAAAAATTTTTAGGCAACAATTGCAGTTTCAGATGGCTAGGTAGATGATATCACTGTTGGGTGGCTTGATGAGGGTATACATTTTAGAAAGGTCATGTGTGGAGTTAAGGGTACTACATTGGTATTGCGGTGCACTCTTGTTGGATCGACTGTTGATATTCAATGTTTCTTGGTAACACAGAAGAATTATAGGGGTATCCCTCGTGGAATGAGTGAGTATTTGGGATGTGTTATGTATTAGAGCGGTGGAGTTGAGATCAGATACAGTAATTCGTGCGCTTCATGGACTTCGAGACTGAGAGTTCTCATAAACAGGTTATTTTGTGGTAGTAAATTGTGAAGATGCGAGCAAAGCTAGTCGGATGTTAGTATGTACCATGATTCGATCATTGTGAACTTTTCGATAAGTTATCTATCTGTTGTGCGTGACTAAAGTTGATTCAGGGTTATTGGTAGGCCCGTAGGAGTGTGTGTTCTACACCAGGTCTGAATTGCTGACTCCGAATTTCTATTGTTGAAAAATGTACCATTCGATTGTGATTGAGTTTATTCATGTTCTGGAGTGATCTATGAGTTACCCTTCGGTGTCGCGAGGAGTTGTGATCATTGATTAGAGGCACATATGGTGCGGTTCTAATTGGGCTTATAGCGGGATCTGAGTAAGGTAAGTAATTGGTATTGCAGATTAAGACGTATTGGTTGTGTTCTTTCGGGTTCGTGTGTCATGGTATCGTCTGATTCCCCGTGGTTAGGGCAACGCACTGTGAGCACTTAATGTCGAATTTCGAATGGTTATTGATTTTTGGGCAAGGTGTCTTGAAATATTTCAAGTGGACCAGCGTTTGGATGAGATCGTGCAGTGTAGCGGAGTTATGTAGGGGTATGACCTTTGGTATTGGATTCATGTGTTTTGATTTTTACGGTGTGTTCTAGAATTTTAGCATGATGTTGTGATGGTAATTGTTTATGGCAGGATAGTCCTCTCGTGTGAATCTTTTTTATAATTTGATTACATTGGGATGTTGCTATTGAGTGCACGATTTGCACAGGTTATGAATTCGAATTGTATCGATGTACCATGTCAGCATAGTGGTCGTGTTGGATGAGAAGAGGTCATTGGACCCAGAATGAATATTGTCAAAAATTTTCTACAACATAGTTAGAAGGATAAATATCAAGAATCGGCTTAGAAATCTGCTATAATTCCTGTTTGGGAAGGGGGAGTTTCATGTCTGACTGATCGGACGAATAGTTGTTAGTTTCTACGTGTTTCTCTCATCATCAACAGTATATGGAAGTGCTAGAGAGAGGCATTTCTTGAGAAGAGGTTATGTACCCGCATTGGGTTGCAAGTATTGTGATTAAGAGTTATCGCTCTGGGTGTTTGAGTCATGTGACGTATTATGTGATTTCATCTAGGGTGCGTATATGGCTTGATTCAGCATATTCAGACTTGTTCCGTTTATAGTTACGGAATTTTGATCTTGTGTATTATTTTAGAAGTGGGAATTTGGTTCTAAGGTTAATGGGTCAGGATTGGATTTCGAAATTTCAACTGTATTGTGATATTAGACCTATATGGGATAGGGTTATGTGGGATCACCCCCGAGTATGTGCATGGTAGTCTACGCGGCAGTTTGATGGTGTTGGAGAACAACTCTTGGCCCATTCGAGGACGAACACATGTTTAAGTGGGGGTGTAGTGTAACGACCCATCGGTCGTTCCAAGAGTTTACCCCGTTTCCCCCGTTTCTGCTTTATTAAATGTGGTTCAACTTCATTTATGTTGTGTTGGGTCGGTTGGTTCGGGTTCGGAGTGGTCGTGGTGAGAACTGAGACACTTAGTCTCTTAAATTGGCTTAATAGTTGGAAAAGTCAATCGAAAGTTGACTTATTGGTAAACGACCTCAGAATGTAGATTTTATGGCTCAGATAGCTTTGTTAGGTGATTTGGGACTTAGGAGTGTGTTCAGAATGAAGTTTTGATGTCCGATGTAAAATTAAGCTTGAATTGGCGAAAGTTAGTTTTTGGTGATTTTTCGGCCGGCAGTGAAAAATAGGCTATCGGGTTCAGAATGGAATTCCAGAAGTTGGAACATGTTCATAATGTCATTTTGGATATGTGTGCAAATTTTCAGGTCAATCGGATGGGTTTTGGTTGGTTTCGGCATCATTGGCGAAATTTAGAAGTTCCAAAGTTCATAGGCTTGAATTTGATGTAACTTTGGTGTTTTTGCATTGTTTTTGGTGTATTGAAGGCTCGATTAAGTTTGAATGATGTTATGGGGTGTGTTGGTAGGTTTGGTTGAGGTCCCGGGGGCCTCGGGTGTGTTTCGAGTGGTTAACGGAGTGTGTTTGGCCTTAAAAGGACTGTTGTTGCTATTGTGTTTTCTTGATCTGGTTTCCTTGTATGCGATCGCAATGGTGAGTCTGCGATCGCATAGGGTTGTTTGGTGAGGTAGAAGAAATTGTGTTATGCAATAACAATGTATGGTCCGCGATCGCGTAGTGGGAGGAGGCAGAACAGTGCGGTCGCACTAGGCTTGTTGCGATCGCACTATGTGGGCGCGTGTGGCAATGAGGTGATGGAGTTGCTCTATGCGATAGCATAGAGTTGGTCGCGAACGCATTGCTTTGAGGAGTTGTCTTACGCGATCGCATATGTGTTAGTACGATCGCACAGGGTTAGTTTGGTTGGGCAGCATTTTGTTCTTCGCGATTGCATACCTTTTACCGCGATCGCACAGAGTAAAAGTCTGGGCTGACAGTTTAAGTTCTAATTTCGAGGGTTCTTTGACATAACTCATTTTGCCATTTGAGAGCTCGGGGGAAGGAGATTTTGGACGAGATTTTCAGTGGGATTCTTGTGGTAAGTGTTCTTTAATCTTTTTTGGTTTAATTTCATGAATTTGTCTTGATTTTCACCATGCAATTTGAGGAATTAAGTAGAAAATTTGGGAAAAATGGAAGGAAAGATTTGGAAATTTCTTTTGGTAATTTGAGTGGGCAATTTTGGTCCGATTTTGATGTTCTTGGTATGCACGGACTCGTGGGAGGATAAGGGTTCTTGTGGTGTAATTTTTATCGGATTTCGAGACGTGGGCCTAGGGCTCGTGTTTGACCGAATTTCGAGAATTGTGTCTAAATTGATAGTTTTCGATTGGGTTTTGTTCCTTTAGCGTATATTGATGATGTTAATCTGGTTTTAGTTAGATTCGAAGCAATTAGGAGCTGATTTGAGGGGAAAGAGCATCACAGATTAGTATTGTGGCCCGGTAGAGGTAAGTAATGGCTATAAATCTTGCCCTGAGGGTATGAAACCCCGGACTTCGTATTTCTCACTCTTTTTAGAATGGCGCACATGTCGGATGACAAGTATGTGGCGTGTACTGATTTTTGGATTAGACTTGGTCCTCTCCGCGGCAACTATTGAGTTGCGTATCTTTACTATAAATCATATGTAAATTGTGTTCTAAAACTATTGATATATTTGGGATATAAGCCATGTTTGGGGCCTCGTGCCGACTTGTTTAGACCCCTTGGGGGCTCTTTTACTGCTATTTCATCACTGTTGATTTATGATTTACACTCAGTCATACTTTGCTTAACTGTTTTCGAAATTCAGCCTTATTTACACTATTTTTGAGATATAAAATGATGTTTTGGATCGAGTACCCCGTTTTACTGATACGCCCGAGGGGCTTTTGAGAGATTCTGACTGAGTGAGGCCGAGGGCCTGATTGTGAGGATATGATACGCCACGAGGTGGATTGATATTAGCGCTTGGGCTGAAGGATCCCCTCCGGAGTCTGTACACACCCCCAGTGAGTGTAGGTACCTATTGAGTGCGAGTGCCGAGCAACGAGTGATTGGGAGGCATAAGTGACTATGAGGTATGCCCGAGGGGCGATTATGAGTGACTGTGAGGTATGCCCGAGGGGCTGATTATGAGTGACTATGAGGCATGCCCGAGGGGCAGTTTCTAATACATGTTTTTGCCCGAGGGGCTACTTATGATTTTAGCACTTTCTCTCTGAACTTATGTAATATGTTTTTCTCGAGGGGCTTTTTGTGATTTTTATCATTTTTACACTAAACTTCTTGAAAGTTATGCTGAAACTATTGGCAAGTATATTTCCAATTGATTTCACTGAAATCGGCTTTTAAGCGTGACGATTTAATGTATACATTGTTGGAAGGAAAGGCTGTGCTTATTGTGAAATGATGATTTGATTTATGTGTTTCTTAATGCTCTGACTTGATTTATTTTCATTACTACTGAGTTGACATACTCACATTACTCCCTGCATCCCTGTGTGTAGATACAAGTGTTGATACTGAGCATTAGCCATCTGTTCCATGCAGGGCCGTAGTTCGGGATATAGAGGTAGCTGTTCAGGGTTCGCAACATCACTGTTTTCCCTTCTTTTGTTGTATCTAGTTATCCGTTCGGAGGTTTTGTACTATAATAGTAGACTTGTTGGTATATTTTTTAGATGCTCATGACACAGTGACTCCAGGATTTCGGGGGTTGTATTTAATATTCGGTATATCTTTAACTATTTTAAAAATGTCTAAAAGAAACCTTTACAGGTTATCAGTCAATAAAGATGTGAATGTAAGCTTATTACGATTTGAGTGTAGTTTTGGCTGGCCTAGTTCCATAATAGGTGCCATCACAATTGGCTTAGATTTGGGGTCGTGACATGTAGGCATGAGTTGATGCAGCTGGTTGAGACTGATACCGGATATGGTTTTAGAGTCGGGTCTTTTGGAAATGAATAGAAGGTAAGAATTTGGGGTATGAGGCCTATCGGTGTTTGTAGAAAGGCTAAATTTCAGTTGAGATGGTGTCGTCAGGCTTATGTAGATTGGGTTGACGCGGGATCACCCGAGGGTGTATGTTGGAAGTGTGCACTCAGTGGTTTGAAGACATCGAGGCAATTCTTGGCACGTTCGAGAACAAATGTTTGTTTAAGAAGGGGAGAATGTAACGACCCGACCGGTCATTTTGAGAATCTAAGTTCGGTTAGGTGGCATAAGGTCTTGTACAACTTCATATTATGTGTATCGACTTGCGTTCATGGTTGAATTAAGTTTCCGGATGATTCAAAGTCGAATTGGAAGAAGGATTCTAGCTTTGGAAGCTTAAGCAGTGAGAATTTGACCAGAATTTGACTTTTGTGTAAATGGCTTCGAAATGCGTTTTGGATGTTCTCAACAGCTTCGTATGGTGATTTCGAACTTAGGCGTGCGTTCGGATTTGGATTTGGAGGTCCGTAGGGTAATTTGAGGCATTTCGGCGGAGGTTGGAAAAGTTGAAGTTTGGAGGATGGAGAGGTTTTACCCATAGTTGACTTTGGTGATATCAGGGTGGAATACGATTCCAAGAGTTTGAGAAGTTACATTATGTTATTTGGGACTTGTATGAAAATTTTGATGTTATTACGGGTAGGTTTGATAGGTTTCGGCACGAGTTATTGAAGTTAGAAGAATGGGAAGTTCATAAGTTCGATTCATGATGCGATTTGTAGTTTTGTCGTTAGTTGATGTGATTTAAGACCTCAAGCGAGTCCGTGTTAGGTTATAGAACTTGTTTGTGTGTTTAGACGGGGTCCCGAGGGCCTCAGGTGTGTTTCAGACGAGTTTCAGAGGTTTTTCATAGTCTTGGACAGGTCTGGTTCTGGTGTCTCGCACCTTCGACACTTTGGATTGCAGGTGCGGCTCTGCTTGTGCGTGAGGATGGTCACTTCTACGATATTTGAGGTGTGGGAGATATCCCGCTTTTGCGGATGCTGGCACGCAGGTGCGAAGGCCGCTCCTACGGTTTTGTGATCGCATCTGTAAAGGAGTCCGCTTTTGCGGTCCTGTCATCGCTTCTGCCGCACCACAGGTGTGGTTATGTTGGTTGCAGATGCGGACCTGAGCCTGGTAAGTTAAGTTCGTAGATGCAAACGTCTGCCTGCAGATGCGGTTTCGCAGATGCGCTTAATTGCTCGTAGATGCGGAAAATTCTGGGCAGAATCATATAAATTTTTCCAAATCGAGGGTTAGGCCATTTCCACCATATTTTGACTTGTAGAGCTCGATTTTGAGCAATTCCTTATGGTATTTTCAAGCTAATCTACTGGGTAAGTGTTCTTTACCTAGAATCTAATATATTCCATGATTTAATCTTTGCTTTTATCATTTAGTTTGTGTTTTGAGTTGAGAAAAATGTTGGTTTTTGAAGAAAGTTTTCAAAATGAAAAATCATGATTTGAAAGGCGAAATGGTATCCGAATTTGATAATTTTCGTATGGTTGAACTCGTATTGGGATGGGTGTTCGGGTTTTATAAAATTTGTTGAGTTCCGAGGTGTGGGCATGGGGTCGACTTTTGGGTCAATTTTTTGATTGTCTTAAAGATTGAAACTTTATGACCCGGAATAGTTTCTTCTAAATTTTATTTGTGCTTTCAAGTTATTTTGGTTGGATTTGAGTTGTCTGTACGTATTTTCACCCGAGAAGTTCATTTTAGAGTACCAGTTTGTCATCATTGAGGTAAGTATCCTGCCTAACCTTGTGTGGGGGAACTACCCCTTAGGATTTGAGTCTTCTATGTTGATTGTAGTCCATGTAAACGAGGTGACGAGCGCGTGATCAGACTTATCTGTGGAAAGTTGGCCTTTTAGGGTTCTTAGGTCCTTATATTCACTGTTTATGAAGTTGTTCTTGGTACGTTTTAGTTCCTATTTGCTAGTTTCACCTCTACATGCTTAAGTTAGAGTTAATTGCTTAGGATTCACTCTTATTGTCTATTTGACTCATATTTGACTTAACTGAATATTTTACCTCTTCTATCGTCATACTATATTTTCATAACTGCTTATCTTTAATTGAAATTATTATTATCTCATGCTATAATTGCTTAGTCTTACCTGGAGTTGTGGTTATTCTCTGCTACTTATCCTTAATTGAATTGTTGAATACCCTTCGTAATTGCTCAACCTAAAAAGGAGTCTAGATAACCTATATTTTGTTGACTTGCCTTTATTTGGAGTTATTTTATTCGTGTTGGCTTCCTTATTGTTGACTTGAATATTGTGGAATCATTGCTAAATTTTAGCTTTCTCTTGTTAAGATGTTCTTTTTATGCCTAGCATTCTTTACTGTGATTTTTCCTTGTGAATCAGTTTTACCGTTTCTTTGTGATTTAAAGTTCTTGAGTTGACTTACTCGTCGTACCTTGTATTACTGTCATTGTTTTTGTTGTACTTGTAGTGGCGGTGTACGAGGTTTTGCTGTGCTGTAACTGTTATCTCTTTTGGATGTACTGCATATTTACTTTGGGACTACAAAATGATATTCCGGGAGATCCCCCTGAACTGCATATTTACTTTGGGACTACGGAACGGTATTCTGGGAGATCCCTCTATACTGCATATTTAATTTGGGACTACGGAACAGTATTCTGGGAGATCCACTATACTGCAAATTTATTTACTTTGGGACTACGGAACGGTATTCCGGGAGATCCTCTGCACTGCATAATTACTTTGGGACTATGAAACAGTATTCTGGGAGATTCCCCTGTACTGCATATTTACTTTGGGTCTACGAAACGGTATTCCGGGAGATCCCCCTATACTGCATATTTACTTTGGGTCTACGGAACGGTATTCCGGCAGATCCCCCTGTACTGCATATTTACCTTGGGACTACGGAACGGTATTTCAGGAGATCCCCCAGCGCTGCATATTTACTTTGGGACTACGGAATGGTATTCTAGGAGATTCCCTTGTTCCAAAAATATTCTACGTGATGTCCGTTCTTTTCCTTATGCTTACTAGATGGTGTGAGCTGTGTTAGGACATTTGCACAAGCATACACGTGGCTAAGCACCCTTCATCGGATAAGAGGTTTTCTTGATATCGTGGAGTATAGATGCATACCCTTGTTTACTCGCCTTCTATGTGAGAATGGATTTATTTGGTACTTGAGTTGTCACCATGATTATGAGGTGTGATAAGGGCACATGATGCCATGTGTTAGGGTTCAGGTATTTGAGACCATGAGTTGTGATTTATCCGAGGTTCGGTACTTTGTGAAGTTGTTGACAAAACTCTGACGTGAGAGTTGTCGTAGTTGTTGAGTTATTATTTGTCCCTGCTGTATCTGCAATTTCGAATTTAAGTTGTGATTCCACTCACCCTTCTATTTTATTATTATGGTAATCCGCTGGTACTTGTCGTTTTCCTTTATTATTGTACTTACTATATTTTTAGTCATATCGCGTAGTTTCTATGTAGAAATCATGCACTATTGTTCCTATACTTATGTTTGTTTAGTTTTATTAGACCAGTAGGTATCTTGACTAGTCCTCGTCACTACTTCACCTGGTTAGTCTTGATACTTACTGGGCATCGCTGTGGTGTGCTCATACTACACTTCTGTATATTTTTGTGCAGATCCAGGTATTGATCGTTAGTAGTTGTGCGGATTCTTGCTAAGGAGACTCAAGGTAAACATGTCACCGCATTCATAGGCTTCGAAGTCACTTTTCATTTTGTATTCACACTGTTTTACTTATTTCCAAATAGTTGTATTTAGAAGCTGTAGTAAACTGTGTAGAGCTTATGAATTGTACTACCGATTTTGGGAAATTTTTGTTAATTCTGTAAAGATTTCTATATCGACACTGTTAGGTTTTCTTTAGTATTGTTGTTATTCAGTAAATGTTAGGCTTACCTAGTCCCTAAGACTAGGTTCCATCACGATGCCTAACGGAGGTAAAACTGGGTCGTGACAACGACTCTCGTCGAATCTTCGACCATCTTGTTAAATGATGATTGAGGATTCTTCCCTTAATGTTATCTTGACCTAAGTATTCTAAATTTGAATTTTGACTCATACAATTAGTTCCTCCGCTTATTGATGCCGACTTCTAGCCGGCTTGATGAGCGGATTTTGTTCACTGTGATCGAAGCGATTGAGCAAGCTGTGAGGGTTGTGGTGGTTACAGCGAACTAGCAATGTGGCCCTTCGTGAGCCGCGAATCTCAAACGCTTTGATTTACACGATCGATTAGTTGGAGTTGTGCTGTCCACGAATTAGGATGATGTTATGATGCCATGCATCATGATGACGCGTATTCCCGATGTGTTACTTCGTTTTGCATGTGACCCCTAATTGAACCTACCACTTTAGTTCTGGTTCCAGGCAATAATGAGCCGATTTTTCGGTTCTAGTGCCAGAGTTTTTATAAATAGAGATGTTAGGGCATGACTTTAAAGTTTCAAATTTCTTGCTTCAAAACCCCATATCCCCTTCTTTATCTTCCATTGCTTTGCACTTTTCCCTTCTTTTTCAGCGGTTCCCATCGTTTTTAGTCCTCCATTGTTTGATACTCCTTTCTCTTTTGTTAAAACATTTCTAACGTACCTTCTAAATCTAGTGAGGTAAGTGATGTAGAAACTCTAGCGATGGTCTTTCCTCCTCACGTGGAGAATTTTCCAGCCGCCATCCATCGATGTTTTCCAAATGTGGAGGAGATAGTTCCTCGAAACCCCGACACTAGATCCGATTTCTCTATATTGCTTGAAGCCGACCCTGCAACCTTTCGATCAACAATGACAGAAGCTGATTTGGGAGAGCTTAAGGCTAAGGTTGGCCTTCCCCATTCTATAGAGTTAATCCTGGTCGGACGGGATACGGTGAAGGTCCACCGTTCTGGGTTATGCGCCTTCTACGCCGACCCCTTCCAAGTCGGCTACACTCTTCCTCTCCTTCCGCTGGCATATGAATTTTTCCGCTATTATGGTATTTTTCCGGCTCAGCTCGCGTCGTACGTCTACAAACTCATAAGGATGCTAACTAAATTTGTAGAGCTGGTCAGGGTGGAGCCCACACTTCGACATTTAATGCACCTGTGGGCCCCCAGCGTTTATAAGGGGATGATGCTAAATCTTCGCCACTAAGGAGGAAAATGTTTGGTGGTGAAGATGGATGACAAAGCCAACCGCCAATTTTGGTTCAACTTTTTCTTCATCAGAACCGAGGATGTAGTGGCCAACACCGATGGTTTTCCTGAGGCTTGGAATTGTACTCGTAAGTATTTAACTTCCTTGTTTGTGGGTATTTGATTTTTCTTTGGTGTTTGGTCATGGTTCTGACTTCTGTCTTTTTCTGTGTAGCTAAAATTCTACCCTCCCTTTGGTCGAAGATATTTCCGACTGGGTAGGTCAGCTCCTCCCTCACATCATGGGGATACGTGAGTCCGTTTTCTTCAAGAGGTTTGGGACTTATTACCGGCGCCTCAGTTATTTTCACCTTTGGTTTACTTTTGCTGACATTCTCTTTTCCCTATTTTTTTACCTATGGCTGAGGGACCTTCGAGGAAGTCGAAAGCCTCCGCACCCGCGTTTCGAAAGAGGAAAACCGATATGTCCTCGGCTCCCGCCCCCTCATCAATTGTGCCCGCTTCTGTTCGTGCCCCAGTTTCTTATTTGATGGTGAGTGCTTCCAAATCTATCTCCCTTTCGGCCGTGGAGACTTCGTCTACAAAACATTTGGCTCGTTAGTTATTCCGCCTTATTGATGATGACCAGGTGCCTTTACATGGTGTTCGGAATTTGATGCCTCGCAAGATGAGGTCAGTAGATGCTGGTGATGGGGTCGCCCGAGCTGTTGATCTAATGGAGGGTGATTCCTTTCTATGCGAGACGACGACCATTATCATCGAAGTCGACGTCGAGTTCGGTCTGAGATTCCGAGATTGGCAGAAGACAACATGGGTACATCTCTTTCTTTTTTGTTGGCGGAGGTGGAAGGGTCGACAACCGATGTTATTGATACTTGGTGGCAAGATGAGTCATCGGCTTCTCGACTAGCTACTGATACTTCCTTACCAGGCAATGAGAGAGGCAAAGGCATTGCCGAGGAGGGATACGAGTCGGGTTCAGAAGTTGATGCGGGCGACCTAAAGATGATGGTGGAAGGGTTTACCCAACTTGAGAAAAGGTTGGAGGGGTCTACGAGGACCATTGCAATCCTTATGGATCTTGATTTTCTCAAGAATATGGAGGACGTGGTCCCTTGCCTCGACTCCCTTTGTTCCGAGATAGAGGGTAAGACCTTTAAAGAGTGGGATGTCATTACTTTGTCAGGGAGCCTTGCTGATCTTACCCACGTGTTTAGTGTTTTTTTCTTCTCCTCCTTTTGTCTTTGTTTATCGGGGCGTTTTTGTTTCTAACTTACTTCTTTTGTTTTTGTGATTGCAGACGGTGATTTTGGAGATTGAGAATACCCGAAGGGATAAGAGGCATAGGGAAATTTATGTGAGGTTGAAAAATAAGTATTTTGAGTATCGAAGCAAGTACTGAGAGTTTCGTCGGTGACTTGGTGAAGGTGGCGACATGCCGACCCTTCATAATGAGTTGAAGGAGAAGGACGATGAGCTGGTGAAAGCCATTAAGAAGTGCAGTGTTCTCGAGGGGACGTTGAGGAGTAAGTAAGAGGAGCTTGAGGTTAGCAGGGGCGTGGAGGCCTAATGCAGTGACCTTCAAGCAGAAGTGGTCGAGTTGAACAAGCAATTGGAAGAATGTACTTCAGCTGGAGGACCTCAATGGTTAAATTGCTGAGAAGCAGGGTGAGCATGAGAAGGCGGAATCTTCTCGTTTGGAAGCTCAAAGGAAATCAAAGATGCTTGAATTGGTGAATAGGACCCTCTGGGCCGAGCGGGACAATGACCAGTCCATGGCGAGGGCTAAGGAAGGTTGACTAGAGATAAGGATCAGGGAGCTGGAAAAGGATAAAGCCATCCTTCATGATCGGGTGGCCGTTTTGGAAGCTGAGAAGGACCAACTGCTTACGCAACCATCTTCTTCTTGTACTTTGAGTTTTCCCAATGTTCTTCGGGAATTATATGAGGAATGGATTCACCATGAGGCTCAGTTTTCAAGATTTACATAAGACGAGATCCATTTCTGAGGTCGCCCTCGAAGATGTTCGTGTTAAGGCTCACGAAGCTCGAGTCGCTTATGGGTATGTTCCCGCTACACCTGAGGGTGGTGAGGGGGATGATAAAGGTGTATATCGACTTAAAGAGGATGCTCGTTATGATACTGCTTATCCTGAGGGCGCAGGTAGAGATGAGAGGGGGTCTATGATGTCCATTCCCCATTTGATGAACGATCAAGGTGAGGTGACCGAGTGGAGATGTTCGCCTGCTTGGTGAATCATTAGGGTGTAATTTTGGCACTGCTCACATCTCCTCGCGAAGTTTGCGGAATACTTTTTCATGGTAGGCCAGTAATATCCCGCTCGAATGAGGCATATGACCAGTGCTCGATTTCCGAAATGAGCCCCGCAATGGCCTTTGGGACTTCTTCAAGGACGCATTCAGTTTTGTTTAGGCCCAAGCACTTCGATAGAGAGCCACGATAAGTTCTCATGTACATGTCATTGTGGAGGATGTTGTATCTACTCGCTTGCATCCTTAGTTTCTTGGCATCTTTTTTATCGCCATGGAGTGTGTCGTCCTGCAAGTATGCGATAATACGGTTGTGCCAGTCCCAAGTTAACTTTATGGTTCTTACTTTGACTTGGTCTAGTGATGAGTTGAGGAGATGAACCACATTTATCTTCGGTCGTGATGATTTTGGTAGCTGCGGCTAGTTTGGCGAGGCCATCTGCCTCGACATTCTGTGCTCGTGAGATTTTTTCGAGCTGGCATTCGTCGAACTCAGGCAGTAGCTTGCATATTTCAATCTGGTATTTTTTCAAACTTTGTTCTTTGATTTGGAAAGTCCTTATGACTTGGTTTACTACGAGTTGGGAATCACAGTGTAGTTTCAACCATTTTGCTCCATATTTAAGTGCTAGTATTAGATTGTGCAATTACGACCTCATACTCGGCCTCATTTTTAGTCATCTCCGGGCACCTTATGGGACGAATCACTTCGCCTTTTGGGTTCAAGTGTGAGCCCCAGTCTAGACCCCGATGCATTAGAAACACCATCGATGTATAAGACTTAGAGGTCTTTTGTTTGGAGGGAAGTTTGGATGGCCTCACTTTGGACTTCAGGCATTATTTTTGCACTGAAATCGGCGACGAAGTTGGCGACCACTTGTGACTTTATCGTCGTTCGCGACTGGTATATGATATCGTGCTCACTTAGCTCGATGGACCATTTGGCCAGCCTTCCCGATAGCATGATTTTATGAAAAATTCTTCTTAGGGGGATGTTGTGACGATAGAGATGGGATGGCATTAGAAATATGGTCTAAGCTTTCGTGAAGCTATGACTAAGGCTAAAGACAAATTTTTGAGGTGCGGGTACTCGTCTCAGCATCGACGAGTGTTTTGCTAATGTAATAGATGGGATATCGAGTACCTTTGTTTTCTCGAATTAAGACTGCGCTTACAACTACCTAAGATTATAGGCTGAATAAGTGTCAGAGAAATTTAGTTGCTCAAGCCCTACCGTTGCATCAGTAAGTTTGTCGATATGAGGTAGAATGAATGAATCCTTTGGTCATGCTTTGTTCAAGTCTATGAAGTTCACGCACATCCGCCATTTCCATTCTTATTTTTAACCATTACTATGTTGGCAACCCATTTTGGGTACTTCGACTCCTTGATGAAACCATTTTCTAACAGTTTTCCACCTCCTCGCATATTGCATCATTGATTGCGGAGTTGAATTTATGCCTAAATTGTCTCATATGGGGGTGGAATGGGTCAACGTTTAATTTGTGCATGTCGATTTCCTTTGGGATGCCCGGTATATCTGCATGGATGCAAGCAAACAATATGTGTTAGCTTTTAAGATTTGACTGAATTTACCTGGTTCCTAAAGCTTGCAACTGTTATAGGCCTTCTTACTATAGTCGTACGGGTCCAATTGAACAAGGTCGAGGTCTTCTATGGTCGATCCTGTAGCTTTGACCATGACTGGCTCTTTGATGTCGTCCCCGGTCTCATCATGTTCCCGCCTCGACCCTGTTGATTGTTATGCCTCCTTTTCTTTGTCCTTTCTTTGTTGGGTGACCGTGCTATCTAAGGCAATACAATAGCACTCTCGGGACGTACGCTGCTGTCCTCTTATGCTGAATATTCCCCATGAATTTAAGAACTTGATAACTTGTTACAAGCTGGATGGGACCGCTTTATGGGGTGTATCCACGGTCGTCCCACTATGGCGTTGTACGTGATGCCCTGGTCCATGATGTGGAATGTTTTTTCCAGAGTTACGTAATCGGCCAAAATGGGGAGAGTAATTTCCCCAGATGTCTATTCAACTGCATTGTTCATACCTGTTAGTATGATGCAGCGCAATCTAATCTTATCTTCGAGTTTCATTTGGGTAAGTACTCGGGGATGGATAATGCATGTGCCTCTCCCATCGTCTATCATAATGTGTTTAACATCAGTATCTAAAATTCCTAAAGTAATAACGAGGGCATCATTATGAGGAAAAGTCTAACCGTCAGCATCTGACTTGTTGAAGATGATACTTTCTTCGATTTCGTCAAACCATTCGCGTGTAATAGATCGCTTGATTTGTGGGTAGTGGTGAACTTCACGATGTTCATAGAGGCGTCGTACCGCTGTCAATGATCATGTTGATGGAAGCTGGTGAGGGTGGCTTAGGAATTCCTTGGTGTTCGCATCCTCTGGCGAAATTAGTTCTTCCCCTATCGCTTATCAGCTCTTTAAGGTGCCTTGTGGCAACATTCTTACGACTTCCTGCCTTAGTGCGATGAAATTTCGTTTTGTGCCTTCGTTCCTAGAGAAACTCATAGAGGACGTCAAACTTTCTGGTGTTGGTGTCCGATCTCATCTTTGGTGGCCACTTCTCTTTTGGTTGAAGCTTCTCCAGTTCATAGACTATCTCTGTAGATGACACAAAACAATTATCAGCAGATAAAAAGGGAGGCATACCTCTTTCGTTTCCATGAGTCCTTGTCCTTGGTCTGGATGGGCCTTCTTCATAGAGGGGGGAGGGCGGAACTGCTGTTCTGACATACGGTTGGTATCATTCCTTGTTAGGTCGCCGAATTGGGTGATATCTTCTTCGATCTCTTCTAGATTCAGCCTGTACTGAGGTTAGTCGGTGAGTTGGCCCGTTGAGGTCATCCTCATCTGCTTAGACCTCGGCACAACAAGCATTATGGATCTCGTCCCAAGTGGTTGGGTAATACTTCATCTACCGACTTAACAATTTTCTAGTTGCTCTTGAACCATCTCTACTCAGCCCGTTCTGAAAAGCTGCAACCCTCATCTCTTCAGATACGTTTAGCAAAGTCATCCTTACTCGGTTGAACCAGGCTAGGAAGTCCCTCAGTCCCTCTCCCAAAGATTTTTTAATAGCATATATGTCATTCACTCTCGCCTCGACCTTCTTGGCTCCGACATGGGATGTTACGAACTTGTCATTTACTCTCGCCTCCTAAAGATTCAGACGGATAGTAATTGTATCACGTGATAAATGTTCTGGAAAACCAGGAATAGTAATATAGCATACAATAGTTAATGAACAACAATAAATGACTTTTAAGTAAATAAGAGGAATGATTCACTCAACAAAGAATGGAACCACTGAATCTTCCACCTGACAATGATTGATAAACAAGTCCTTGAACTAATCGAGGATTTTTTGGATCTGATGGTAAAGTGTAGACAAGAATTTCAGTGCAATTAAAGGTGATCTTTGTATCAAGTGAGAGTGAAATATTTTAAGTCAAAGTGTCTTTTTTACAAATGAATATCACATGCCCCTTATCATTGTATCATTTTCTATTTATAGGGACATGTTACTAAGAAACACCAATAGTACAAAATGTAGAGAATATTCACTAGAATATTCTCTTTAATATCCTATCTTGAAAACTAGTCGTTACAGCTCTATCGACGATACGCGACCTTGACCCTTGTTGACGCCTCGAGCACGACTCTCGTCGACTCTTCGGCCATCTTGTCAAATGATGATTTGAGGATTCTTCCCTAAATGTTATCTTGACCTAAATATTCTAAAGGCAGATTTTGACCCATACAGTTAGTCCCTCATCTTATTGAGGCCATCTTCTAGCGGGCTTGATGAGTGGACTTTGTTCACTGTGGTCGAAATGATGGAGCAAGTTGTGCGAGTCGTGGTGGTTACGGAAAACTGGCAACGGGGACTTCGTGAGTCGCGAATCTCAAACGCTTCGATTTTCACGGTCAGTTTGTTGGAGTTATGTTGTCCACGAATTAGGATGATGTCATAATGCCATATGTCAGCATGATGCGTATTCCCGATCCGTTGCTTCGCTTTTCGTGTGAACCCTGATTGAACCTGTGGCTTCAGTTCGATGCCAGGTAATGATGAGCCGATTTTTTGATTCTGGTGCCAGACTTTTTATAAATAGAGATGTTAGGGAATGACTTTAAAGTTTCAAATTATTGCTTCGAAACCCTATATCCCCTTCTTTCTCTTCCATTTCTTTGCACTTTTCCCTTCTTTTTCAGCGGTTCCCATCGTTTTAGTCCTCCATTGTTTGATACTCCCTTCTTTTTTGTTAAAACATGTCTAACGTACCTTCTGAATCAAGTGAGGGAAGTGATGCCGACCCTCTAGCAATGGTGTGGAGAATGTTTTATCCGTCGTCGAGGATGGAAGCTGTCCAACAGTGGAGGAGAAGTTTCTCGCAACTCCAACACTAGATCCAATTTCTCTAAATTTCCTGAATCCGACCCTGGGACCTTTCGATCAACAATGACTGAAACTGATTTGGTAGAGCTTAAGGCTATGTTCGCCCTTCCCCATCACATAGAGTTAATCCCGGCCGGATGGGATACGGTGCAGGTCCACTGTTCTGGGTACTGCGCCTTCTACGCCTACCCCTTCCAAGTCAGCTACACTCTTCCTTTCCTTTTTCCGGTGGAGAAATTTTGTCGCTATTACGGTGTTTGCGCGGTTCAGCTCGCGCCGAACATGTACAAACTCATAAGGATGATACTATCAATTTTCTTCTCCTACCAACGAGATCTTCCGGTAAGTTATACTAGCTCATTACAGTTGGTAAAATAAACAAATTATATGGAGTAACAAGAATAAAACTATATTAAGTAAATAAAATTAAGCAAGAATTCAATCACAATTGGTAAAAATCATTACAGCAAATCTTGAGTATCAGCTCAAAAATAATTTATAAAGAAATCCACTCACCCTGTGTAGTAAAAATTTATGGTTCATTTCATGCATTACTTCTTGTGCAATTGTACTCAACTCAGCTTTTTAACCCGGATCACTTCATTTTTCGTACTCTATTTTTGCATAAATAAAATAATTGCCCTTGTGCTCCAAGGTTTGGAACACGGTGATTCCTCCCAAATAAATAAATAAGAGTTAGTTTGGCAGAGCATATTAGAGAAAAATAATGCATACATTAGCTTTGTGTATTAGTACTACTTTGTTTGGTATATACGTATATTTTTTTAACATATATATAATCAACACAAACATTAGCTATACACACTATTTGGTATTATCCTACGTATAGCTAATGCATAGCAAACCATGGTATTAACAATATCAATGTTATTAATGGAGGGCATTTTTGAAAACAACTAATTTTCTTAAAAGTTATGCAATGGATTTTTATTTAATACATCTAATCATGCCTAACTCTAGTCCTAAAAAAGGATAAGCGGTCGTTGCAAATATAATCCGGTTTACAAGTCCGGAGTCGAATCCCACAGAGAACTAAGGTTTCGATATAATTATTCAATATTGCCAAGAAATACAAGTCCAAACAATTTCCTAACTATAAAGATTATAATGTTTTATTTTATCCAATTAACTAACAAATACTAGAAAGCGGAAAAATTATCAACTAACGAGACAAAGGGTTGAAGACTAAATTAAGGAGGTCTACATAGCTGGAAGGATTCCGACACTTGGAGAAATCATAACTACGCTAGTTGGCTTTATCTAACCGCTCGTTATGACCACGTCAAGGCTTTGTTATTTCTAAACCTACATTTAAACTCGATGTATTGATTTCTCACATACGTTAGGAGTGATGTTGTTCAACAACCACCTAAATATGTATCCTTTCTCAAGTAACACATAATAAATAGGCACAATCAATCGATTGTCATTCAATCAACAACAATAAATACGTAGTTGAACAAGTAGAGAAATCCAACGGCTCAATTATATAAAAACATAACAAGAATTTATCCTACAAAAGGTTCTATCAAAACCCTAGATAACAAATTAGCTATTCATAATAGTATGTAAAACTACAATACTAAAAGTCATAACCAACAATGAAAAATAGGAAGAGGAAGGAAAAACTCATGAAAGAATTCTCTGCCTTGCTCCTATTGTGTCTCTGCCTCCTTAGGTCGAATCTATGTCAAAAGTATGTCCAACCTCTTCAAAATGCCATTTTTTCGTGTATATATACCAAGTAAAATCGGGCCCAAAAAATTATACCTTCTCCTACGCGAAAAAGGACAATTTTTCAGGTCTGGACGCTCACGGTCGCGGTCCGGGCGCGGTATTTTACCAGTGCACTGCCTCAGTCCACGTCTAGGTCCGCGGTCGCAGTTTCAACTGCATTTTTCACCATGTTTCGTTTAGAATTTGGAAAAACGTAAAACTGAAAGTTGTAGCTCCTGGAGTTAGATTTCCAACCACATATTATATAGCCTAAATGAAGTTGGGAGCAAAGAGTTATGTCTATTTTACTATACAGTGCACAATATACCTACTCGGGTCTGCGTTTGTTCTTAACTATCAAATTTGACCCCTGAACACGATCCCGACTTAATTCCTTGGGCTTTTACTCAGATTTCAAAGCTCCAAATCACTTGAAATCACTTCATAACATCTATATAGCTCGGAATCACTTCTACAAGGCATAAAACACACAATTAGTGCAAAACACTAGCGATTAAAGCTCAAACTCAATTAAAGTAATGATTGGTTGTTTGTTTCTTCGTCCGCCCGAAAGTACCGCAAGGTCGGTTCTCCTACTTTCATCGAGATTAGAGCTTCTGCAGTGTATACGAGAGATAAATGTATCTCTCCCGTGCTTGATTTGGCCATCATTCGGTACGCCCATAACACTCTTGAACCTATGAACAGTGGCCGATTGTGTGGGAAATATCTTTCAGTATTTCGAACCGGCAGATTATATTTTCCTATAGGAAATCGACCAATTCGCGCTCGTCAATTTTCTTGTAAGGACCTTCTTTAACCCACTTAGTGAAGTAATCCGTTAAAAAAATGGCCTAAATTGCACCTATACTTGTGCCACTTTGTCATGCCGGTCCTCCTACTTCACATTTTTTCATCCAGACACTTTAACTTGTTCAAAATCTACTTTTAAACCCCTCTGACCGTTGACCAAGCACATGTGGCAAAATAATGATTGACCTGGATAAAGTGAGTGTAATTCACGCGGATAATGAGAGTGAATATGAACATTTTGAACCAGAAATAATTAAATAAAAACAAAAAATCATTAAAATAAGAATGAAAAATAAATAAGTAAAAAATAAAAGAAAAAAGAAAAAGAGATATCATGTACACTTCTTCTTCCCCCTCCCCAACAACACCTCCTCCCTTTTCGTTCCCTCCGTATGCTTCTTCTTCTTCCTCCCCACTGCCCCTCCTCCTTCCCCCCCTTCCCGCACCAAACAACACCCTCATTCCTTTTCGTTCCTCTCATCTCCTGTACACTTCTTCTTCTTCTTCCCCACTCCCCTCAACAAAACCCCCTCCCTCCCCCCTCCCCCCCGTGCTTTAAAATCACCGCTTTCAAGGTATGAACAAAGAGAAAAATCAACACATTCCACTTGTTGATATAGATTTTCGTATGTGATTTTTTGTTTAATGATAATTATGAAAGTGATAAAAGTCCATTTTTTCCATTAATGGAAGATAAAGAGCGAACAATAATCCAGCACCAACTGTTGAGAAAAATCCTATTCAAACCTTTAGTTTGTCATGGTTTGAACCTAAGGCTAATAGGATCGAACTAAGTGTTAATAAAATAACACAATTTAGATTTGCATATGTGAATTTTTGTTTAACGATAATTACAGAAGTGATAGGAGTCTATTAACCCCTTACTTCAATTCTAGGGAAGAGAGATGAGACGGAGGCATTGATTTTCTTTTTCTTTTTCTTTAAGAAAATAGTATATAATAAATGTTTTTAGTAGAAAAAATATAAAAAATGACATGGAATATGATGTGTCATCCACATCAAGCAAGTGAGATACACACACGACCAGAGGGGTTTAAAATATAGATTTTGAACAATTTAAAGTGTCTGGATGAAAAAAGGTGAAGTAGGAAGACCGGAATGACAAAGTGGCACAAGTATAGGTGCCATTTAGGCCATTCTGCATTAAAATTAAAGAAATACACCTTCCTGGGAGCCGATGGCAGCGACCCGACTATATCCATCCCCCATTTCATGAATGGCCATGGGGATAGTACCGGATGTAGTAGTTATGCCACGTTGTGCACTAATGATGCATGGCGTTGAAAACTTGTTGTATTTCTGAACGAATGCCTTAGCGTGTAGTTCAATTCGGGGTCAGTAGTACCCTTCCCTAACTAACCTTAGCACTAACGAATCTTCACCTGAATGATTCCCCCATATTCCTTCATGAACCTCTCTCATGATGTAATTAGCCTAGGAGGCTCCTAAGCATCGGGCCACCGGGCCTTAGGACCTTCTATATAACTGTCCTCCCAGAATCTATAATGAGCTGCTTTGGTACGGAGTGCCTGGGATGCCTTCGGGTCTTCAGGCAGCTTGCCGTGCTCAAGGTTGTCGATGATCTCATTCCTCATGTCCCAGACCTGGTTTTTTGTATTTACTTCATACTAACCATCCACATTTAGTACCAAGTGCATGAGTTGTACGACCGTACCAGAATTTGATTACTTCATTCGTGGATGAGCCCGGATTGGCCAATTCATCTACTTTAATGTTTTCTTCTCTCGAGAAGTGGGTGATTGACCATTCCCTGAACCGCGTGAGAAGAGTTTAAACCTTAAACACATATTGTTATATGCAGTTCCTCCTTGGTATTGAAGATTACATATACTTAATTTACCAGTAGTTGGGATTCACATTTGATTTCAATCAAAGCCTCATACTCGACTTCATTGTTAGTCGAGGGAACATTTTTTATGGCCTGCCTTAGGACTTCTCCCGAGAGCGTGATTAAGACCACTCCGAGCTCGGACCTTTTCACGTTGGAAGCTCCGTTCGTGAACAATATTCAAACTTCTAATGTTATTTTCGACCCCATCACCGTTTTTTTTTGCGGCCAAATGTAGTAACCCGAGGCTAAAATCGGCAACGAAGTCGGAAAAAACATGTGATTTGATTGCAATCCTGGGCTTATATTTGATATCAAATTCACTGATTTGAACTACTCATTTGGCCAATCGACCTAATAGCTCAGGTTTGTGAAGGACATTCCGCAAGGGAAAATTTGTCACCACGGCTATCGGGTGGCACTGAAAATAATGCCTAAATTTTCGAGCGGCGACTACAAGAGCTAAGGATAGTTTTTCGAGGTGCGAATAATGAGTTTTCGATCTTGATATAATTTTTCTAACATAATAGATAGGAGATTGCGTAACTTCGTCCTCCCAGACTATAACGATGCTTACCGCTACCTCCGAGATATGACTTTGAGCGCACATTTTCGGGGTTGGTCTTCATGTTGTTCTTTCGTAGGATGTCAGAGGTTTCCTGGAGATGTTTCAAATGGTCACCTGCATTCAAATATTTAACCATCATATCATATATGTACACTTCCATTGTTTTCCCTATTTTCTTTTCTAACATTTTGTTCACGAGCCTATAATAAGTGGCTCCGGTGTTTTTGAGCCTGAAGGGCATCACATAATAGCAGTATGTGCCAAAGTTCGTTATGAACGAAGTTTTTTTCCTGATTCTCTGGTTTTATCTTAATTTGGTTGTATCTGGAATAGGCATCAAAGAAACTTATCAAATCGTTTCCGGCCATTGCATAAATCATTTGATCAATGTTAGGCAATATGAATGAGTCTTTCAGGCACGCCTTATTCAGATCCTTACTACCTCCATACGAAATTTATTATTCTTTTTTTGAACCACTACTATGTTAGCTAGCCAGTCAGGATACTCTACCTTCCGAATTGAACCGATACTGAGCAATCGAATTACCTCTTCTTTAAGTAACATATTTCTGACATCGGCAATTGGGTGCTTCTTTTGCCTTACCGGCGGGATGCTTGAGTACAGGCTTAGCTTGTGCATGGCCACCTCTAGCGGGATAACTGTCATATATGTGTGTGACCATGCAAACCCATCAAGTTAGTTTTAAGAAATTCAATAAATCCTAACCTGAGCTCGGGTTTTAGTCGTATCCCCAAGTGGAACTTCCTCTCTAGAAACTTTTCGAACAATGCCACTTGTTTGAGTTCTTCCGCTGTGGACATGGCCGTGTCCGTTTCTTTCGGTACCTGGAAATATCTTGGTACCTCGTGGGATTTCGACAGCTCTTCTCCTTTGTCGTCTTTGTTTGGTTCAGGAACAAGCGTCAGTTCCTGTAGTTGCTATGGCTTGTTTTCCTTCCCTTTACTACGGGAAACCGATACTGCATTCATCTCCCTTGCCGCATGTTGATCTTCTATTATTTCTTTGATTTCCTTTAGAGTTGGGAATTTCTGAAGTTGGTGATATGTTGTAGCTCATTTTGTCATCTACTACTTTAAATAAAGTAGTCTTCATGATCCCTTCGGCGTTTGTGGGCAGCATGATCTTCCCACGGGTTGTCACTCGCCAAGTTGAAACCAGCGAGAAGCTTTGTTGCCGGAACGATGCGTCCGCTTAGCTTGGATTTCTCCCACACTCTCCATTGAATTATTTTGGCTGAACTTCCTGGGTCTACCAAAACACTTTTAATTTTAAAATCTAGAACGTTAAGAGAAATCACCTGAGCATCGTTGTTCGACAACAAAAGTCCATCGACGTCCTCTTCATTGAAGGTGATGTTGTCTTTGGTCTCTTACTGGAGTATCTTGCTGTGAGTCACTGATACTTTTATCTTTTTTCATGCTCAGTTAGTTACATTGTTGATCTCGTTTCCTCTGAAAATCATGTTTATTGTTAGCCGGGGAGGGTCTTCACCTATCTTCGAGGTCTATGCGTTGTCCCAGATGTGGCCATAGTTGTTCTTAGCCCGACTGATTAAGTAAACTCTGAGATGGATGTTTTTCAACATCGTTGCTACCTCGTGCAGATTTTTGCAGTTCCCAGTCCGGTGGCTATCATTTCCATCATACTCACACCATATATTAGTATCCGTCTAGCTGGGGTCAGATCCTATCGGTCTCGGGAACTACGCTTCCTTGATGTTCCTCAATGCCAATACCAGCTCCATTACGATGACATTGAAATTTTACTAGGACAACCTAGGATAGGTGGAATTCCGGGAACCCGATACCTCTTTGTTTTGCAATGACCTGCTATTTCGGTTGCAGTTAGTTCTTTTATTGGAAGCAAACCTCTCCGCTGATCAGAAACCTCTGCAGCGTCCTTCAGCCCTTTCGTGGGCAAAAACCGTCCCTTGGAAGAACGTTGATCTGCATCAAAATCATCCTTCAACTTATCTATGATCCTTTCTCGATCCCGTCCCTTAGTTGATGTCTGCCAATGTTGTTTCCTGGAACTCGAGCAGGTTTTCTTTTTAGTTTAGGGGAGGCATCAAAACTCCTCGGTTTCAACCCTTTAGTAAATGCCTCAGCTGCCATTCATCTAGCATGGCCAACAGTATTGGGTGTTCGTGTAAAAGCGATTACCATTTCAGGTCCCCCTTCGTGAGGGTTTCTCTGAACTTCTTCAGCAGGACCGACTCAATCTCATGTTTCTTTCAGGGCCAAGTCATTTTGTAAAGACTCGTAAAATTTTCTTGTTTAAAATAATGCCCGAATGAGTCCCCGAGTTGTTTTTACTGTGGAAAATTTTAAAACGGACCTAATTTGAGTAAAAAGTACCCCGGGACTTAAGGAATAAAATTTTCCAGAAAGTAGGCGTTATGCGACGCACTATGCGATCATATAACGTGTATGCGGAACGCATAATGGTCACATACACGGGCAGATCACTGCCCCATTTGAGGACAACTATGCGGTCCAATATGCAATCACATTTCGGTTTTGCGGACCGCATAGCTGTCACATTATTTCCCTTTGATTTATGGGAGGGAGGTTATGCGATGCAGTATGTGATAGCATAACATGCATACAAACTGCATAATGGTCGCACACCTGGGCAGATTATTTTCGATTTTTGCCCACCTGGAGAGCTATTCTACAGTCGACTCTGCGGACCGCATGTCAGGAAGTCGATCGCATTCCTGATCGCATTCTTGTGTCGGGCTCTTATTTTTCTTATTTTTAAAGCCCGACCCTAGTTCATTAAAACACCCCTCCCCTTCATTTTTAACTGATTTCTGAGAAAAATAAGAGAGAAGGGAGAGAGGGTTCTTGAGAGAGAAAGTTCTTCATCAAAATTGATTCTTCAAAGTTGCTCAAGCCCGGAATCTATCGAGTTAGGGTTATCCTCTTCACTCAAAGAGGTAAGTCTTCACCCCATTTTCCCCCAAAGTTCTCAGATTTTAATTAAGAATAAAACACATAGGATAGTTCTTGAAAATGGAGGTCAAACCCATGCATGCATGTGAGTAAAACTTCTTAATCTAGCAAAATAGGAGAGGGTTGGGATAAAATTCACAAAGAAGGGGTGGTAATCTAATGGGATCGCCTAGCGTTCGATAAAATTCTTAAAAGAGTTCAAATTGTATTCATGATTTCCAATTCTGAGTTGAATATGTCTAATTGTGAACTAGATTGACGGTACTAGTCGGTTTGGTGATTTGTGATTAAAAGTTTAAAAGGAATTTCTACCCCAGGTATGTATGGATAACTTTAACCTTTATAGAGTCCTCTTGTTGGGTCCGAGTATACGTCATGTGTACCTTGTTTGAAAATATATGAATTGGTTATTCAAATGTGTTGGGACATAAGATTCTATTCTCTGATTGTCCTAGTTAATTGTCATACTACCGTGCTATATGTGATTTTGAAAAGTGTTTTGATGTGAATTTCTTATTATGTGCAAAGCTCGTAAACGCTCGAGGGTATCGATATAAAAGTATGTATTAATGTATAAAAGAATTTTAATGTGCCCAAGTGTGGGAGTGTATACGATAGATAAAAGCCGTGTGTGGTAAGTAATGAAAAAGGGTATTGTGAAAGAATGTAAATGAGTTGAACGATTATGGCAACAACATGTACATGAATTACTGCTCGGTGAGAGTCATTGTGCCTTGAGCTCAAATAGAGAATATTTGATGTGAACTTGTGTTCCTTGAAATGAAGAATTCTTGTGATTTAATGGTTTGAGGTTGTTGTTACGAAATATGATTGTCAGGTAGGATCGGGTTGCGTGCCGCAACACGAAGTAATAAGGATGATGGATTGTGGTAATAAGGGTGCCGAGGTAATAAGGGTGGCCGAGGTAATAAGGATGGAATGTGGTCATTATCACCATTGAAATAAAAATCTATGGAACTCTTGAATTTGGTGATGTTGAAAGGGGAAAATGAGAGATTGTGAAACTTGTTGATTTTGGTTGCTTCTTTCCACGTGCATTGATTGATTGGTTCTATTACTGTCTCTTATCTGTGTATTGTTTGATTGTACTTGGGATAAAGTTTATTCATACATACTAGTACTATTCCACAGTACTAACATCTTTTTTGACGGGGGTGCTACATTTTCTTATATGAATGTAGGTGGTTCTACCACAGATAATTCAGCCTACCGTCACTAGTGCCTCCTCTCCTTTCCATCGGCTGTTCTGGTGAGCCCCACATCCTCCCGGGGCCACGTGTGGCTTATGTCGCCTTATTTTGAGTTTATTGTGTAGTGTAAGGTATAGCTGGGGCCTTGTTGCTGGAAAGTATTAAATAAATGTTTTGTAATCGTAGAGGCTCTATAGACACAATGTGGGTAACGTACATGCGTATTTTGGGTAGTAAGCATACGCTTCGGAATCGTGGTCCACGATGTAAATGTTGTATGTAATTTGTAAGCATTTGGATCATATGTTGGTTTTGATGAAAAGGTAGAAATGAAATCAAATCGTAAGTTTATGCTTAAGTTATAAATGGCTATTTCACATGAGTAATGTATATTGATATCACAGGGTAGTATGTGGGATAGGTGAGGCAAATCGAGGTTCGCTTGACTGGGGTCACCCAGTTGAGCGTCGGTCGTGTCCCTCAATTTTGGGGCGTGATAAACTTGGTATCAGAGCCTAAGGTTTTTTAAGTGTCCTAGGATGTCTCAGAGCCGTGTCTAGTAGAGCCCTTCTTATCGGTGTGTTGTCGACCACATATATAATTAGGGGGCTACATGGACATTTAGGAAATTACCCTTTCGTTTGTTACTCTATATCGTGCGGTGAAGTGGAAAGTGAAAATATTCTTGTCTAACTCATGCTCTGTTCCAAAATTTTCAGTAATGGCACCAAAGAAGAGAGCTCGACTCGGCCTAGAGGCCAATGCCACCCCAAGCGTGGCTGTGAATTCTATACCCAATGGTGCGGGTGAGAGCGAATCCCCGACCTTGAATCTAACTGGCCTTTTTGTTCCAGACCAGAGTGTTCCTATTCCTGTTGCGGCAGAGTGTGCTGCAACCCCTTCCGCCGATATTCCTGATCCTTCTTCGGTTCCAGCTTCAGGTCCCGGTACTTCCGATGGGGACCTCAGGGGAGCTATTCATATGTTGACTTAGTTAGTGGCCGCTCAGGCCCAAGGATCTCATGCTTCCCCTGTGACTTCTAGTGGACAGGGAGATTCCGCCGGTTCCAGAGTCAACTAGTTTCTGCGGTTGGCCCCTCCAAAGTTCTCAGGTATTGATCTAGAGGCCAATCCGCAAGACTTTCTGGATGAGATGTACAAGACGCTTCGGGGTATGAAGGCTACAGATATAGAGGGGTAGAGTTAGCATCTTACAGGCTGAGGGGAACAGCGTATTCATGGTTCGAGATGTGGGAGAATTCCCGTGCGGAGGGAAGTCCTCCGGCGAGATGAGATGAGTTCGTTGATGCTTTCATGGATCACTTCTTGCCTGCTGAGACTATGGAAGCCCGTGCTACAGAGTTTGAGGTTCTCAAGCAGGGTAATATGAGTGTGTGGGAGTACCACATGGAGTTCGTGAGGTTTTCCAAGTACGCTCCTCAGTTAGTATCGACCATGGATGCCAGAGTTCGACGGTTTGTTCAGGGCCTCAGTCCCTTGGTTGTGAATGAAGCTGCCACAACTGCCTTGCACTCAGGCATGAATTATGGTAAGATAATGGGATTCGCCCAGGCCACGGAGGCTAGAAAATTGAAGATAAGGTCATAGAGGGAGAGTATTAGCAGGGCCCGGTCAGCGGGTCGCTCGGGGAGTTCAGTTGGAGGAGGGAGACCAGTTTAGGGGAGAGGACCATCAGGGCCATCCCAGTCTTATGCTCAGTCCTCATCCATTGCACTGCCATCAATACACCGTTATTAGCGGAGCAGTCGCTGGGGACCAGGATCAGATCGTAGGAGGCCCCATCAGTTCGGTCGTCCAGGAGGGAGGTCCCAACTATAGAGGAGGGCTCCGTGCTCTAAGTGTGGAAGGTTCCATACCGAGCCTTGTTACCTGGATATTTTGGTATACTACGGGTGTGGGGTGAGAGGTCATATTTAGCGGGATTGCCGTACGCCCAGTCAGGGTATCGGTAGTGGTATTCCTCAGCCGTCCGGTTCTTCAGTCGCCGCATCTTCAGTACGTCCTCCAGCTCCAGCAAGGCATGATGCAGTTAGGGGTGGAGTACGAGGTTGAGGTGGACCTAGTCACTTCTATGCTTTGAGTGGTTGCCATAGTGCAGAGGCTTCTCGAGATGTTGTTACAGCTATTCTGGCTATTCAAGCACTTGATGTTTATGATCTTATTGATCCAGGGTCCTCTTTGTCATATGTTACCCCATTTATTGCTTCAAGTTTTGGGATAGAACCTGAACAACTTCATGAGCCGTCCTCTGTGTCGACTCATGTTGGTGATTCTATTACAGTCGCATGAGTCTATAGGAATTGTGTCATCACGGTGTGTGGCCGAGGTACCACGGCTGATCTTATCGAGCTTGGGATGGTAGATTTAGATGTTATCATGGGAATGAATTGGCTTTACTCGTGCGTTGCTAAACTCGACTGCCGAACCAGAATTATGAGGCTGGAGTTTTCTAATGAGTCAGTTATTGAGTGGAAAGGGAATGGTGCGGTGCCAAAGGGTAGGTTTATTTACTACCTTAAGGCCTCGAAGATGATTAAAAAGGGGTGTGTTTATCATTTGGTCCGGTTTGCGGACACCACTTTAGAAGTGTCTTCCCCCGAGTCTGTCCCAGTCGTGAATGAGTTTCTTGAAGTATTTCCGGACGAGCTTCCAGGGATTCCGCTAGATAGAGAGATCGATTTCGGGATTGATGTATTGCCAGATACGCAACCAATATCTGTTCCACCATACAGAATGGCGCCAACAGAGTTGAGAGAGTTAAAGGAGCAGTTGAAAGACTTATTAGAGAAGGGGTTCATTCGGCCGAATGTGTCACCGTATGGCGCTCTGGTTCTTTTCGTCAGGAAGAAGGATGAGTCGCTTCGGATGTGTATTGATTATCGGCAGCTCAACAAAGTCACTATCAAAACAAGTATCCATTACCTCAGATAGATGATTTTTTCGACCAATTTCAGGGTGCGAGGTTTTTCTCCAAAATTGATTTACGGTCGGGGTATCACCAGTTGAAGATCAGAGAGCAGCATATTCCTATGACCGCCTTCAGAACTCGGTATGCTCATTTTGAATTTTTGGTAATGTTCTTTGGACTGACCAATGCTCCAATGACTTTCATGGATCTTATGAATCGGGTTTTCAAACAGTTTCTTGACTCCTTCGTGATTGTTTTTACTAATGACATCCTTGTCTACTCCCGGAGTCGGGAGGATCATGCTAATCACCTCAGGGCAGTTCTGCAGACTCTACATCAGCACCAATTGTATGCCAAATTTTCAAAATTTGAATTTCGGTTGGAGTCAGTCGCATTTTTGGGTCATGTTGTTTCCAGAGAAGGGATTAAGGTTGATCCTCGGAAGATCACAGCAGTGAAGGATTGGCCTAGACCAACGACCCCGACAGAGATTCGCAGTTTCTTGGGGTTACCTGGGTATTATCGGAGGTTTGTGGAGGGATTCTCTACCCTTGCCTCCCCATTGACTAAATTGACACAGAAAGCAATTAAGTTCCAATGGTCCGACACTTGTGAGAAAAGCTTTCAGGAATTGGATTGACTTCGGCACCGGTGTTAACTTTCCCAGAAGGCACGAAGGGATTTGTGGTTTATTGTGATGCTTCAGGGGTTGGCTTGGGATGTGTGTTGATGCAACACGGGAAGGTTATAGCCTATGCTTCTAGGCAACTCAAGAATCACGAGAAGAATTATCCGACGCATGATTTAGAACTCGCGGCAGTTGTGTTTGCATTAAAAATATGGCGGCATTATTTGTATGGGGTCCATGCGGACGTGTTCTCAAACCACAAGAGTCTCCAATATTTGTTCAAGCAGAAGGAGTTGAATTTAAGGCAGCGACGATGGTTAGAAATGCTTAAGGATTATGATATGAACATTTTGTACCATCCAGGGAAGGCGAATGTTGTGGCCGACGCTCTCTGCGGAAGTCTATGGGTAGTTTGGCTCATTTGAAAGTGGATCAGAGGCCTATAGCCCGAGAGATTTATCAATTGGGCAGTTTGGGGGTTTGTCTCTCAACCTTAGAAGAGGTAAATATTATGGTGCATAATGGGGCAGAGTCATCATTTTTAGCGAAAGTCAAGGAAAAGCAGTATATGGATCCAACATTGGCGCAGTTGAAGGAAGCTATTTTGAATAACAAGATTTCGGCATTTTTACTCGGTAGCGATGATGGTGTTTTACGGTGCCAGGGAAGGCTATGTGTTCCTGATGTGGATAATCTTCGGGAGAGGGTGATAGCAGAAGCTCACACTTCCAGGTATTCCGTGCACCCAGGTTCTACGAAAATGTATCAAGATCTCCGGGAAGTTTTTGGTGGAGCGGTATGAAGAGAGGTGTGGCAGACTTTGTATCTAAATGTCCAAATTGTCAGCAGGTGAAGGTCGAGAATCAGAGGCCCGATGGGTTAACTTAGCTCATGGAAATTCCAATGTGGAAAGGGGAAATGATCAACATGGATTTAGTGGTAGGGTTACCTCGCACTGAGCGCAAGTTTGACTCGATTTGGGTGATACTGGATCGACTCACGAAATCAACTCACTTCTTGCTAGTCAAGTCCACTGATACTGCAGAACAATAGGCCAGTTGTATATCAAGGAAATAGTCAGGCTTCATGGTACTCCAGTTTCTATTATCTCAGATCGAGGAGCCTAGTTCACCACTAATTTTTGGAGGAAATTTCAGCAAGGTTTGGGTACTCAGGTAAATCTCAGCACGGTTTTCATCCGCAGACTGATGGTCAGGCAGAGCGGACTATTCAGACGCTTGAAGAGATGTTACGGGCTTGTGTGTTGGACTTCAAAGGAAGTTGGGATGATCATTTACCGCTTATCGAATTTGCTTACAGTAACAACTTTCACGCTAGTATTCAGATGGACCCATTTGAGGCATTGTGCAGAAGAAGGTGTAGATCTCCAATTGGGTGGTTTGAGGTTGGTGAAGCGGAATTGTTAAGGCCAGATCTTGTGCACCAGGCGTTGGAAAAATTCAGAGTCATTCAAGAGAGGATGAAAACCGCTCAAAGCCGTCAAAAATCCTATGCGGACGTTCGTCGAAGAGAAATGAAATTCCAAGTAGATGATTGGGTATTCTTGAAGGTATCTCCCATGAAGGGAGTGATGCGGTTTTGGAAGAAAGGTAAACTGAACCCGAGGTATGTCGGGCCATATCAGATTGCTCAAAGGATAGGAAAAGTGGCTTATAGGTTGGAATTACCCCCTGAATTTTCATTAGTGCACCCAGTGTTCCACGTGTCTATGTTGAAGAAAGTGGTTTGAGATCCATCAACCATCGTGCCAGTTGAGACTATTGAGGTTAATGAAGAATTATTGTATGAAGATGTTCCGGTTGCTATTCTTGATAGACAAGTCCGTACATTGAGGAACAAAGAAATTGCTTCAGTTAAAGTATTGTGGCGAAGTCAACACGTCGAGGAAGCCACGTGGGAAGCGGAAAATGAGATGAAAGAGAAATACCCTTATTTTTGAATAAGTGTAGTAGTGATCGTCCGAACTGTCATCTCTAAGCATATTATATTTTATGCTCAGTTTTGTGCAAAAGCACCTTGTTTTCCCCTAATTACCTTATTGTTGTAACTTCCCAATGTGTGTGCTAAAACTGAACCTGCTATTACTATTTGGGTAGTGTGCATCCCTTGAAGTAAATGAAGGTTTTGTAGAACGTATGCGTTAGGCAAGTGATTAATAGTAATGTAGGTTGGTAATGATTAATTGAAATAAATATGATGTATTGAGGTGATTGGGTCGTATGGGACACATTAAAATGACCAAGTTATGTGCAAGAATGTGAATCATGTGCAAATGTGTGGTATAAGAAGAAAGAACTATGTGTAGTTGTTAGAGTGATTGAGTATATACAATTTGTTAAAGTAAAAACGTTGTGTGCAAGTTATTGAATAACAAATTGTGTAATGATGCTTGGAAATGTGTTTCGGGGGTTCTCTGATAGGTAGACAGGCCTAATTACAAAGTAAACTCTGGCGAAATTTTTCTAAAAATATTGGAGTTAGTGAAAATCCGGAAGTTTGCATATCATGCTTTCAAAACTAATTGATTTCTAAAATCCTCATTCGAGGAGGAATGATTTTTAAGGGGGGGAGGAAGACCCGTAAAATTTTCTTGTTTAAAATAATGCCCGAATGAGTCCCCGAGTTGTTTTTACCGTGGAAAATTTTAAAACGGACCTAATTTGAGTAAAATGTACCCGTGACTTACGAAATAAAATTTTCCAGAGAGTAGGCGTTATGCGACGCACTATGCGATCGCATAACGTGTATGCAGACCGCGTAATGGTCGCATACACGGGCAGATCACTGCCCCATTTGAGGACAACTATGTGGTCCAATATGCGATCGCATTTCGGTTCTGCGGACCACATAGCTGTCAAATTGTTGCCCTTTGATTTTTGGGAGGGAGGTTATGCGACGCACTATGTGATCGCATAACATGTATGCGGACTGCATAATGGTCGCATACCTAGGAATATTGTTTTTAATTTTTTCCCACCTGGAGGGCCATTCTGCGGTCGACTCTGCGGACCGCATGTCAGGAATACGATCGCATTCCTGACTGCATTCTTGTGTCGGGCTCCTTTTTTTCTAATTTTTAAAACCCGACCCCAGTTCATTAAAACACCCCTCCCCTTCATGTTTAACTGATTTCTGAGCAAAAATAGAGAGAAGGGAGAGAGGGTTCTTGAGAGAGAAAGTTCTTCATCAAAATTAATTCTTCAAAGTCGCTCAAGCCCGGAATCTATCGAGTTAGGGTTTTATTCTTCACTAAAATAGGTAAGTCTTCACCCAATTTTTCCCCAAAGTTCTCAGATTTTAATTAATAATAAAACACATAGGATGATTTTTGAAAATGGAGGTCAAACCCATACATGCATGTGAGTAAAACTTCTTAATCTAGAAAAAAGGGAGAGGATTGGGGTAAAATTCACAAAGAAGGGGTTGTAATCTAATGGGATCTCCTAGCATTCGATAAAATACTTTAAAAAGTTCAAATTGTATGCATGATTTCCAATTTTGAGTTGAATATGTCTAATTGTGAACTAGATTGACGGTACTAGTCGGTTTGGTGATTTGTGAGTAAAAGTAAAAAGGAATTTCGACCCCAGGTATGTATGGATAACTTTAACCTTTGTAGAATCCTCTTGTTGGGTCCGAGCATATGGCATGTGTAACTTGTTTGAAAATATGTGAATTGGTTGTACAAATGTGTTGGGATGTAAGATTCTATTCTCTTATTGTCCTAGTTGATTGTCATACTACCGTGCTATATGAGATTGTGAAAAGTGTTTTGATGTGCCTATCTTATTATGTGCAAAGCTCGTAAATGTTCGAGGGTATCAATATGAAAGTATGTATTAATGAATGAAATAATGTTAATGTTCCCAAGTGTGGGAGTGTATACGATGGCTAAAACCGTGCGTGGTAAGTAATGAAAAAGGGTATTGTGAAAGAATGTAAATGAGTTGAACGATTATGGCAACACCGTGTACATGAATTACTGCTTGGTGAGAGTCATTGTGCCTTGAGCTCGAATAGCGAATTGTTGATGTGAACTTGTGTTCCTTGAAATGAAGAATTCTTGTGATTTAATGGTTTGAGGTTGTTGTTACGAAATATGATTGTCAGGCAGGATCGGGTTGCGCGCCGCAACACGAAGTAATAAGGATGATGTGTTGTGGTAATAAGGGTGGCCGAGGTAATAAAGATGAAATGTGATCATTATCACTATTGATATGAAAATCTATGAAACTCTTGAATATGGTGATGTTGAAAGGGGAAAAGGAGAGATTGTGAAACTTGTTGATTTTTGTTGCTTCTTTCCACGTTCATTGATTGATTGGTTCTATTACTGTCTCTTATCTGTGTATTGTTTGGTTGTACTTGGGATAAAGTTTGTTCATACATACTAGTACCATTCCACAGTACTAACGTCCCTTTTGCCGGGGGCGCTATATTTTCTTATATGAATGTAAGTGGTTCTACAACAGGTAATTCAGCCCACTGTCAGTAGTGCCTCCTCTCCTTTCCGTCAGCTATTATGGTGAGCCCCACTTCCTCCCGGGGTCACGTGTGGCTCATGCCGCCTTATTTTGAGTTTATTGTGTAGTGTCAGGTATAGCCGGGGCCTTGTTGCCGGAAAGTATTATATAAATCTTTTGTAAACATAGAGGCTCCGTAGACACAATGTGGGTAACGTACATGCATATTTTCGGTAGTAAGCGTACTATTCGGAATCGTGGTCCACGAGTTAAATGTTGTATGTAATTTGTAAGCATTTGGATCATATGTTGGTTTTGATGAAAAGGTAGAAATGAAATCAAATCGTAAGTTTATGCTTAAGTTATAAATGGCTATTTGACATGAGTAATGTATATTGATATCACGGGGTAGTATGTGGGATAGGTGAGGCAAATCCAGGTTCGCTTGACTGGGGTCACCCGGTTGTGCGCCAATCGTGTCCCTCGATTTTGGGGCGTGACACATTTGCTTTCCCCGTTGTTGTATAGGTGGTGATATGCTCTTGTGGGTCCGAAGTCCAATCCTATTTTGGTACAACTGGCATTTTGAACCGCTTTGGAATCAACTCTGGTGCTACGCTCAGTTTGAACGATAGTTGGGTATATTTTTTCGAGTACGTACCCTTCAGCGCTGGTGGTGCACCCAGAATTTGGTCCATTTGAGAATTTATTTCCCTCATAAACCGCATGAGCTCGGTTTTGTTGGGATCATTACTATTTTTGTTGCTAGATCCGTTGTCGATCCCCTTGGCACTTTCGAACCCGACCTCACCCTTTGTTGTGTTGATTTGATTTCAATATGATAAATATAGTGCAAGTCTTAGTGTCGAAATCAAGATAAAATAGTAGACAACTTGGTTACGGCAGCAATGCTTCCGAAGGCAGCAATAAGAATGTCGTTAGATAGAAAATAAAATATTATTTAGATTTGAATAATGTGTATCATAATCTAATCAGAGCTACCGTCCCTTACATGATTGTTGAAGTCAATATTTATAGTTAAACCTAGGGAACAAGGTCCTAGTATCAAACCCCTCTTAAATGATAATAATGGGGGCCATTGATGAATATGTAATGGAAGGTCATGAATACCATAATTCTCTGTAACGGATGTGTATTTAATACCGAGGAATATTTTTCATTGAATTTCATCTAGTTACAAGTATTTATTTGACCTCGTTGATAATGTTCCCTTCGGGGTCTACCCGATGCCAACCAGGGTTGTTGCCCTCGGTCTTGGTTTCCACTTTCTTCATCTTCTGTCTCACCTCGGTTCCACATGTTACTCTGTCATTCGAGTATTCAATATGAACCGATTTTACCCTATACAGATGATTGAATGACATTTTGCAGCTAATTATCCCTAGGGAGGGAATGGGCCTTTATAGCCATTTATAATGTTAAAATTGAGAAAATAATATTATTAGATCTCTTAGGATCGGCTTACCCAGATGTAGTATTGTAATGAATCGGCCGGTCTTTTTGAGTATTTTAGACTCGTTCCCCTATTTATTACCTCCTCTATATTCAATTAAAGTTATGTGACTTGTCAGGGTGGTTGGTTTGATTTTGGGTGAGTTTCAGAGTGGTTGGCCAGAGTTTGACTTTTTTATAGTTGACTCAAGAATAGAGTTTTAATGGTTACAACAAGTTCATATAGTGATTCTGGACGTAGTTGTACTTTCGAATATTGATTTAGAGATCCGTAAGTAGGTTTGAGGCTTTTTGGCAAAAGTTGGAAAGTTGAAGGTTTGGAAGGATGATAGGTTTGACCGAGGGTTGACTTTATTGATATCCAACTCTGATTGTGATTCCAAAAGTTGGTATAGTCCCGTTGTGTCATTTGGGACTTGCATGAAAAATTTGAGCTTATTCGGAGTTGGTTTGATATGATTCAGCGTTAGTTTTAGAAGTTGAATGTTCTTTGATTCAATAGGCTTGAATTGGGGTGCGATTCGTAGATTTGATGTTGTTTGATATGATTTAAGGCCTCGAGTAGGTTCGGGTTTTGTTTTGGGACTTGATGATATGTTTGGACGGGTCCCATGGGCCCCGGGTGTGATTCGGGTTGAAATCGGGTTTAGACTTAGGATGATTGTTGAAGAACAACTGAGTTCTGGTGAAATTGCACCTGCGAGGGCATGGCTGCAGGTGTGGCACCACAGAAGCAATTCAATGGCCGTAGGTGCAAAATGGGTGTTGGATGATGCTGAGTCTGCAAGCGTAGAAGCCCATGTGCAGGTGCGCAACCGCAGATGCGTTTTTCTTCCGCATGAGTGGAGTTAGGCCAATTGGCTTAGGACCGCAGGTGCGATCATGATTTCGCAAAAGTGGACGTGCAGAAGCGTGGCGAGGTCGGCAGAAGCGGAAGCGCAGGTGCGTGTTCTTCTCCGCAGAAGTGATTTTTCCTAGGCTTAATAAGCAGCGACATCTGCAATGATTTTTCTACAGATGCGGAGCCGCAGAAGCGACTATTAGCCCGCAGGTGCAAAATAATTGGGCAGAAATAGGGGTGAATCGACGGTTTACTCCATTTTTCATATTTTGGGTTAAAAAGCTCGATTTTGGGCGGTTTTGGTCGGAGTTTTCAAGGATTGGATCGGGGTAAGTGTTTTTGACTCGGATTTGCTTATTATTCAATATTCCATATTTGTTTTTATCATTTAATTAGTTATTTGAGTTGGAAAAATTGGAGAATTTTGTGAAAACTTTCCTAAATTAAAAATTGAGGATTTGAGGTTGATTTGAGGTCGGAATTGGGTAACTTTTATGTGGTTGGACTCGTATCAAAATGGGTATTTGGATTTTGTGAGTTTGACCGAGGTTGCTTAGTGCGGTCCCGGGGTTAACTTTTTGAGTTGACTTTTTAATTTTCTTTAAAGACAGAAACTTTATTATTCGGAATTGCTTCCTATGGTTTGTATTTATTGTATTAGGTTGTTGGGCTAGATTCGAGCCGTCTGGGGTTGGAGTTTTGCTGGAAAGGCTTATTAGGGGATTGCTTTGGCTTTTTTAAGGTAAGTTTCTTGCTTAACTTTGTTTAAGGGAAGTACCCGTTATGACTTGGGTTGATTTATGTTATTCGAACCATGTGAAAGACGTGTACACGAGGTGACAAGTGTGTACCCAAGATTATGCGTGGTGTTTCGACCGGATTAGACTCTTAGACTCTTTCATGCATTTAATTAAAAGTTTAATATCATTTTATATATTCCATTGTTAAATTTCTCTTACATTCTTTTCATGTTGTTGTTATCACATACTCTAGCTTTTATTGACAAACGTGCTTTTATATGCCTTAATTGATGTTGTTATCCCTTTTATCATGTGCCTTTTAATTGTGTAGTTATTCTCATTTGAATTTGAAGTTATAAAAGCTATTATCACAGTGAGATTGAAGTTGTTTATTACTAAGATATCTCCATTAGTTGAATAATTCTTATTCATTTGTTATTATTGAGATTGTTATTCATATTGTGGTTGAGCTACGGGCTAGATATTTTGAAAACTTTTGTGCTGTTGCTTTTAGAAAGTTGTGGCATATGGGCACTTGAGGTGCAAGTTGTTATTATGTTGTGACAATGATGCGAATGCAGCGGTATAAGGATAGGGGTTAATGTGCATGTGGCGGCATAATGTGAGATTTATGTTCGTGTTGCTAGTAAGGGAATTACTTGAAGCCACGTGGTGGAATAAGGTGGGCTTAAGTGCTGTAGCTATTTCGGAAATAAATATTTTCAAAAATATCTAAATGTAAGGGTCACGCGGCGGTATAAGAAAATATTGTGATTGTGATGGTAAAAATAAAGTTACGAGGCAGTACTTCAGTTGTGATTCTAATTGTTATCTCTTTATTTACTTCATTTGTATTTGTCCGCATTGTTTTCTTGATGTTCTTATCATGTGTTCTCTTTTTGATGGCTTTATTTCTTTAAATTTTGTACCTTATTGCATTGTGTTATAGTCACTAATTCCTCGTTTCCATTATTAGAATATATTTTACTTGTTCAGTTTTTTTTATCGTAGTAGGTGTTGTGACTTGGTATCGTCAATAATCTACCGAGGTTAGGCTTTATACTTAATGAGTACCATTTTGGTGTACTCATACTATGATTCTGCACATTGTTTTGTGCAGATCCAGGTACTTCAGCTCTGTCTAGGCATCAGTGATCTGACCGTACACTATGGAGACTTTAAGGTATACCTGCTCGACGTCCACATGCTTCGAAGTCACCTTCGGTCCTTACTTCTATTGTTGTTTACTCTTTATTTAGACAACTTTGTACTAGGGATTTTTATTACATTTCTATAGAGCTTATGACTCAGTTCCACCAATTTTGAGAATTTTGTTACAAATTTTCTGATTCGGATTTATTATGAGTTTGTCGAATTGTTTTATTATCTTAGCAGTTAATATCCGTTAAGTATTCATGAATTTTAGGCTTACCTAGTCTTAGGCCTCATTTGATTTTTTAAAATTAAGATGCCTAAATCTGAATGCATGTTTGGATATCAAGATGTATATTAAGATTAAGACATCTGAATCTGAATACACATCTGAATGTTAAGATGTGTATTAAGATCCGAATACTAAATGATTAAGATTGTTTGATTTTTAACATACGAATGTATAAAATTTACATTTATTTGAAAATTAATAAACATAAAATTCGAATAAAATACTAATTAGTCTAATATTCCATCGATAAAATATATAGCTTTTTAAAATATGATAGATTCTGGTTGTGATGGCGAATGATAGTGCTTATGAATGCCAACTAAAAGCGGTGGTTGGTGGTAGATTTGGTTGATGGTGGTATTTTAGGGTAGTAGCTAGTGGTGATTGGTAGTGGTAGCTACTATGATTGAGGATGGTGGTGGTGGGCGGTGATAGTTAATAATGGCGGGTGATTGTGCAGGTAGTTGTGATTGAGGAAGATAGTGGTGGGTGGTGGTACTTTATAATGATGGACAATGTCAACTATGTTGTTGATGGTGATTGGGTGGTTAGTTGTGGTAGTTGAGGTGGATGAGTGTTGGTTGTCGTTGAGAATGATGGTGGTGGGAGTGATGGGGATCGTGGTAGTTGACAATTGTGGCAGGCATGGTTGAGGATGGTGGTGGTAGTGGTAGAGTATGGTGGTGGTGGGTGGAATGGTGCTAGTTGATAACGGTAGGCGGTGGCGGCAGTTAATAATGAATATGGATGATATCATCTTAATAAAATCAAGTCTTTGTTATAGATCTTAATGACACGGACCTATTCAGACCTATTAAGTGGTTGTGAAGTAAAAAAACAAACACACTTAACGATTGAGATCTGAATAATTAAGATTCAGAATTTAAAAACAAATGCACTTAATGTCTGAAATCTGAATTATTAAGATTCACACATCCATTAAGTGCAAATAAATGAGGCCCTAGAGACTAGGTGCTATTACGACACTCAAAGGTGGGAAATTGGAGTCGTGACAAGTTGGTAATAGAACTTTAGGTTCATAAATGTACGATTCATAAGAAATTTTAGTTGAGTCTTATGGATAGATACAAAAATATATGTACTTATCTTCGAGGGGCTACAAAACTGTTAGGAAATTCTACTTCTTTGATTCCTTATCATGCGAACTTCTTGATTCTGAAATTTGAGTTTTTGTCTTTCTAATCTATCACAGATGGTGAGGACACAAGTTGTTGGATCAAATGATCAAACACTCGCGCCACCTGCTAGAGCCGCGAGAGTCCGGGGCTGGTTTGAGGTCAAGGAGGAGGGCACGGTGCAACCAGAGCACCTTCCCGAGCAATTGAGGAGTCACTAGTAGTTCCGATTGGGGGACAAGCACCCGAGGCGCGTGTTTTCACCCCTGCACTTTAGAAGACCTTAGCACAGTTTTTGGGAATTGGAAACTCTAGCTCATGCGGGATCGATTCCCCTTGCACCAGTTGCATCTCAGGCTGGGGAGGAGTTCCAATTCCCGTAGCCCATAGTCCAAAGCAGCAGGTTCATGTAGATTAGGTCCCGGAGGTTATGCTAGAGCATCTTGTTGTTCCGGTTTAGCCCGAGGTCAGGACAGTTAGATCTGAGGAGCAGTTGAGACTTGAAGGTTAAAGAAGTATCATCCTCCTACTTACATTAGCCTAGCTACAGAGTATGCCCAGGGTTTTCTAGAGAAGTTCCATCATATTCTTCGAACGTGGGTGTTGTGGAGACGAGCAGAGTTACTTTCACTATATTTTAGATGTCTGGAGCAGCCAATAGGTGTTGTTAGGTTTACGAGGAGGGTAGCCCAGCCGATGCAGCTTCACTACTTGAGCTCAGTTTTCAGAAATGTTCATGAGAGAGTTTGTTCCCCAGACCCTTTAAGATGCATATCGCACGAAGTTTGAGTAGTTGTTCCAGGGTACCATGTCAGTGTTAGAGTATGCCCTCAGATTCAGTTAGTTATCCTGACATGTTCCTACTTTGTTTGTTACAATTAGAGACCGAGTTCGCAGATTCATTGAGGGGCTCAACTATGGTATTAGATTCAGCATGACTCGAGAGTTGGAGATGTATACTCCATTTCTCTAAGTGGTGGAGATTGCACGGAGGTTGGAGGGTATGAGGGTCCGAGTGAGGGGGGACATGGAGACAAAGAGGCCTCAAGGTACTCCGGGATTTAGTGGTATCCACGCTCAACTACAGCCCATCATGGCATGGAATATATGAGTCGGCCAGTTCTTTCAGCACTTCCAGCTACTAGTAGTGCTACTACTCTTCCTAAACCTCAAGTAGCCCACTATGCGTAGCATCTTTCTGGTGCACCTCCCATCCAAGGTGCTTTCAACAGTCAGTCCAGCCAACCAGGCTATAGTTAGTTTCAGCAGCCACGCCCGCCGAGAGTTTTTTTTAGTGTGGTGATACCAGGCTTATGGTGAGGGATTGCCCTAGACTCAGGAGGGGTGCACCTTCGTAGACTACATAGGCCATATGGATCCCACAGGGTCCACAGGGTTCTTAGACCACGGTTGCTACTCTATTTGCCACTCCATATGCACAACCGACTAGGGGTGGAGGTCAGGAAGGTAGAGGTCTCCCTAGCGGGGGAGGCCAGGCTCGTTGCTAAGATTTTCAAGCAGGACAGAGGCTTCCACTTTAGATGCTTTCATCACAGGTATTGTTCTGGTCTGTCACAGGGATGCCTTAGTCTTGTTTGATCCAGGCTCCACTTACTCATATGTTTCATCTTACTTTGCTCCGTATTTGGATATATATATCACATGATTCTTTGAGTGCTCCTGTTTATGTGTCCACGCCTATAGGATATTCTATTATTATAGACCATATTCAGTAACTATTTGTGGTTATGAGACTGTAGTTGGTTTATTACTACTCAATATGGTAGACTTTGATGTGATCTTGGTCATGGACTTGTTGTCACCCTATTATGACTGTCACGTGATATTGGCTATGATAAGTTTGGGTACATTAGATTATATTCCTAGCAGGGTTGTGTCCTTTCTAAAATCACGGCGAATGGTTGAGAAGGGGTGTGTCACATACCTAACCTTTGTGAGAGATGTTACTGCTAATACTTCTATCCTTGAGTGAGTTCTAGTAGTGAGTAATTTCCCAGATGAATTTACACTAAACCTACCAGGTATGTCGCCCGATAGAGATATAAATTTTGGTATTGACCTGGTGTCGGGCACTCAGCCCATTTCTATTCCATCATACAATATGACTCTAGTGGAGTTGAAGGCGTTAAAGGAACACAAAAGTTTCTTGATAAGGGTTTCATCCGGCCTAGTGTGTCATCTTGGGATGCTTCGGTTCTATTAGTGAAGAAAAATGATGGCTCTTTGCGGATGTGCATTGATTATAAGCAGCTGAAAAAAGTTACAGTCAAGAACAAGTACCCATTGTCGTGCATTGATTACTTATTTGACTAGCTACAAGGTGCTACATGTTTTTCAAAGATTGATTTGGGGTTAGGGTATCATTATTTGAAGATTCAAGACTCGGATATGCTGAAGACCGCTTTCAGGACTCGAGTGAGGGATGGAGGTAGATCTGAAGAAGGTTGAGGCAGTTCAGACTTGGCCCAAACCGTCTTCAGCTACTGAGATTCTGAGTTTTCTTGGTATGGCTGGATATTATCGCCATTTTGTCTAGGGTTTCTCGTCCATTGCTGTACCTTTGAATATATTGATGCAAAATGGTTCTCTATTCAGGTGGTTCGACGAGTGTGAGGAGAGCTTTTAGAAGCTCAATACTGCCTTGACCACAACTCCAGTTCTGGTTTTGCCTTCAACATCGGGTTCATATACAGTTTATTGTGATTCTTCGCGTATTGATATTGGGTTTGTCTTGATGTAGAAGGTTAGGGTCATTGCTTATTCTTCATGCTAGTTAAATCCATATGAGAAGAACTACCCCGTTCATGATCTAGAGTTCATTAAAGATTTGGAGGCATTATTTCTAGGGCATTTCTTGAGAGGTATTCACAGATCATCGGAGTCAACAACACTTGTTTAAGCAAAAAGACATGAACTTGAGGCAACATGGGTGGTTAGAGATGTTAAAAGACTATGGTATCATGGGAAGTCCAATATGGTGGTTGATGCCTTGAGTAGGAAGGAGGAGAGTATGGGTATCCTTGCATATCTTCCGGTTGTTGAGAGGCCATTCACATTAAATGTTTAGACGTTGGCCAATCAGTTTGTGAGGTTGGATATTTTGGAGCCCAACTGAGTTCTTGGTTGTGTGGTTTCTCGGTCTTATTTGTATGAGCGTATCAAAGAGTGTTAGTATAATGACCCCCATTTGCTTATTCTCAAGGACACAGTGCAACACGACGATGCCAAGGAAGTTTTACTGGAGATAATGGAGCGTTGAGGATGCAGGGTCAAATTTGTGTGCCCAATGTGGATGGGTTGCGTGAGTTGATCCTTCAGGAGGCTCATAGTTCACGGTACTCAATTCATTTGGGTACCACTAAGATGTATCAGGATTTGAGACAACATTATTGGTGGAGGAGAATGAAGAAAGATATAGTGGGGTATGTGGCTCGGTGCTTGAATTGTCAGCAGGTGAAGCACAAACATCAGAGGTCGGGCGGATTGCTTCAGAGACTTGTAATTACCGAGTGGAAATGGGAGCATGTTACCATGGATATCTTTGTTGGGCTCCCACATACTTAGAAGAAATTTTACACAATTTGGTTTATTGTGGGCTGGTTGACTAAGTACGCATATTTAATCCTATTTCTGACTACCTATTCTTCAAAGCAGCTAGCTCAGATCTATATCCACGAGTTTGTTCGACTTCATGGCGTGTCAGTGTCCATTATCTCTACACACATTTTAATACACACTTCTAGAGGATCGTGCAACGTGAGTTAAGCACACGAGTTGATTTGAGACAACCTTTCACCCCTAGACGGACATGCAGTCCGAGCGTACCATTCAGATTATAAAGGATATGCTACGTGCTTGTGCTACGGATTTCAGGAGTTCTTGGGATCTGTTCTTGCCATTTGTAGAGTTTGCCTAAAACAATAACTACCAATCGAGTATTCAAATGGCTCCTTGTGAGGACTTATATGGGAGGCAGTGTCGTTCTCCAATTGGTTGGTTTCATCCGGGGGAGGCTAGGCTGTTGGACACTGATATGGTTTGAGATGCCTTAGAGAAAGTCAATTTGATTCAGAATTGGCTTCGTACGACACATCATAGGAGGAAGAGTTATGCTGATCGGAAGGTTCGTGATGTAGCATTTATGGTGGGAGAGAGAGTTTTGCTGCGGGTTTCATCCATGAAGGGTGTGATGATATTCAGGAAGAAGGCAACTTGAGCCCTAGGTATATTTGTCCTATTAGATCCTTGATAAAAGGGGGAGGTGGCCTACAAGCTTGCATTACCACCCAGCTTATCCACAGTTCACCCGGTGTTCCATCTTTACATGCTCCGGAAGTATTATAGTGATCTGTCCCATGTATTAGATTTCACCTCAGTCCAATTGAGCAAGTGTTTGACTTATGTTGAGGAGCCGGTGGACATCTTGGACAAGCAGGTCCGAAAGTTAAGGTAAAAGAACATTGCTTCAGTGAAGGTTCGATGGAGGGGTCAACCAGTCAGGGAGGCGATTGGGAGATTGAGCATGATATATGTAGCTGTTATCCTTACCTTTTCAGTACTTCATGTATGTCTCTATGCTCGTTCGAGGACGAACATTTATTTTAAGAGGGGGAGAATGTAATGATCTGGCCGGTCGTTTTGAGTATTTTAATAATTTCCCCTATTTTTTGCCTCCTCTATTTTCGGTTGTGGTTATGTGACTTGGGGGGTGGTTGGTTTAGTTTTGGGTGAGCTTTAGAGTGAAAAGGGACACTTAGTCCCAAAGTTGGAAGCTTAAGTTGAAAGAGTTGACCGAAGTTTGACTTTTGTGTAGATGACTCCAAAATGGATTTTTGATGGTTCCAATATCTTTATATGATTATTTTGGACTTAGGCGTATGTCCGGATATTGATTTGGAGATCCGTAGATTCATTTGAGGCTTTTTGGCAAAAGTTGAAAAGTTGAAGGTTTGGAAGGTTGATAGGTTTGACCGATGGCTAAATTTATTGATATCAGAACCAACTTGTGATTTCTAGAGTTGGTATAGGTTCACTGTGTCATTTTGGACCTACATGCAAGATTCAAGCTTATTTAAAGTTAGTTAGATATGATTCGGTGTTAGTTTTAGAAGTTAAATGTTCATTGATTCAATAGGCTTGAATTGGGGTGCGATTTGTAGGCATAATGTTGTTTGATGTGATTTAAGGCCTTGAGAAGATTTGTGTTGTGTTTTGGGACTTGATGGTATATTTGGACGGGGTCCCAGGGGCTCGTGGTGTGATTCGTGTTTATTTTGGACTTAGGATGATTGCTGAAGAACAACTGAGTTCTGATGCAGTCGCACCTGCGAGGGGATTGATTTGTCTTGTTTGAGGTATGTATATTACCTAACTTTGTGTGAGGGAACTACCCTTTAGGACTTGGGTTGATTTATGCTATCGAACTATGTGAAAGACATGTACATGAGGTGGCGAGCATGTACCCGAGCTTATGTGTGGTGTTTCGACCGGATTACACTCCTAGGCTCTTTCATCCATTTAATTAGAAATTGTAATATCATGCTATATCTTCCAATGTTAAATTTCTCTTACATTCATTATATGTTGTTATCACATGCTCTAGGTTTTGTTGTCAAACATGATTTTATATGTCTTAGTTGATGTTGTTATCTCTTTTATTTTCACATGCCTTTTAATTGTGTAGTTATTCTCATTTTGAAGTTGAAGTTATGAACTCTGTTATCCAAGTGATATTGAAGTTTTTGATTATTCAGATATCTCCCCTTTTTGAGTAATTCTCATTCATTTTGTTATTATTGAAATTCTTGTTCATATTGTAGTTGAGTTGTGGGCTATATGTTGTGAAAACTTTGGTGATGTTTTTTTGGAAAGTTGTGGCATATGGGCGGTTGAGGTACGAATTGTTATTATGTTGTGATATTGATACGCATGTGGCGGTATAAGGATATGGGTTAATGTGCATGCAGCGGCAACATGTGGTATTTATGTGTGTGTTGCTAGTAAGGGAATTACTTGAAGCCACGCGGCAACATAAGGTGGGCTAAAGTGCGTGTAGTTATTTCAATAAAAAAATATTTTCAAGAATATCTAAATGTAAGGCTCACGCGACGGTATAAGGAAAGATTGTGCTTGTGATGGTAAAAATGAAGTTACGAGGCGGTAGCTCAGTTGTGATTCTCATTGTTATCACTTTGTTTACGTCACATGTCTTTATCCACATTGTTTTCTTGATGTTATTATCATATGTTCCCTACTTGGTGGTATTATTTCTTTAAATTCCGTTGTTAGCTTACTTTATTTCATTGTTTTATTGTCACTAATTCCTCGTTTTCTTTATTAGACTATACTATATTTGTTCATTTTCTTATCTTAGTATGTGTCTTGACCTGGCCTCGTCAATATTCTACCGAGGTTAGGCTTGATAGTTACTGGGTACCATTGTGGTTTACTCATACTACACTTCTGCATAATTTTTTGTGCACATCCAGGTACTTCAGCTCAGGCTAGGCATCAATGATTTGATCGTACACATCAGAGACTTCAAGGTATACCTGCTAGACATTTCCATGCCTCAGAGTCACCTTATGTCCTTACTTCTAGTGTTGTTTACTCTTTATTTAGGCATTGTTGTACTAGGGATTTTCAGTACATTTCTGTAGAGCTTATGACTCAGTTCCACTGATTTGGAGATTTTGTTAGAGATGTTCTAATTCGGATTTATTATGATTTTCCCGAATTATCTTATTATCCTAGCTGTTACAATCCGTTAAGTATTCATGAATGTTGGCTTACCTAGTCTTTGAGACTAGGTGCCATCACGACATCTTAAGTTGTAAATTCGAGTCGTGACAAATATACTTGTAAATTGTAAATGGAAATTGAATAAAATGGAGATTCTATTAATATGAACAGGATTACACGGTTTTATCACTGTATTGAATGTAACTAGCTGAGTAATAATGATTCATAATCTCCATGGAAATCCAGAAATTGTACCTGTAGAGTAATGGAAATGGATTAGGCGAGGAAGAAGTTAGAGAGTAGAAGGAAGGCGAGAGAGAAGGAGAGAGTGAGAAGGGAAGGAATAACAAATTGTACCGGTCAAAAAACTGGAGAATCTAGGCACAATTTCGGTTATAAGCACTCAGCTAGCCCAAACCGTTAGTGAGTTAAAATTGAATCTGGATCCTTCATCTAATGGTTTATCTTGTTTTGTCCATCCGATTAAGCAACATGTGAGATTCACGTGCCCGTTTAATTCCCTTCCCTAATCGTCAATTTCCTAATTCATCACTCCCTCATTTCATTTCCTTATTGAGAGAGCCAACATCTAACACTAGGCCCGCCTTACCACAGCCCCCACTTTTTTCTGGACCGGACCAGATGACCATCATAGGTGTTACGCATCCATTTTTGAATTTTCTTGTGTATGGTGCATCCACGATATGGTCTAGTGATTAATGAAGTAGATGAAAATACTAAAGACCGATGGTCAAATTCCAATTGAGATAAAAAAAAATACTAGATAATATTCTTGCCTAATTTCATCCCATTTGATTAACTTTGAAAGAAAGAGTTAATCGCTACATGTGTTGGTGGCAGATTGTCAGACCCAAAATTCCGCTAAGTCGTGATGACACATAACACAAACCGTTAGGTAAGCCAATCGGCATGTGATAAAATAATAATGAGAAATTATCAATAAGTAACAAATAAGATTGCAAAGATTAATATAACTATACCAATGACTGGTAGTACAAGTCATGAGCGACTAAGATTAAGAATACAACTCTATTGATGAACGATATATCATCTGCTTGAAATTTACATAAATAGAAATAGGGGTGGATGCAATGTGGTAGATGCGGGTTCAATTGAACTCATAACTTTTGACACGGAGTAAAAAATTATGTGTGAAATTCATTAAAATTGCAAGAATAATGGATATGAACTCATAACCTTAAAAATATAATGGGTTCAATGTTTAAAATCTTAAAAACTGAACCCATAGAGTTTAAATCCTAGATCCGCTTCTGATTATAGAAAAATATGTCCTAAGCTACTAAGAACAAGTGGTAACTTGAATTTGGATTTCTGGTACAACTCCAATGCTAGCCTCGTCATCCACAACAACTCAACTCCAGGATTTGCACGCAAGATGCAGAAGTATAGTATGAGTACAACCGACCCCATGTACTCAGTAAGTATCTTGGCTAACCTCAGTGAAATAGTGACGAAGTTTTTAAGTCAAAAAGATACTCAATTAAGATTACATGTGCAAATAATAAGCAGGAAACAAGACATAATATATGACGAATAATAGTAAGCACACCAGCTAGAAAACTAAAGGGCAAGTTAACAAACTTAGAAACAAAGGCATAACCTTATGAACCATTTCCACGCAAGAAAATAACATATATGAAATATGCAGAAGGATATATAATATCCATGTTTAATAAATAGTGTTGCAGCATGTAACCTGACCCAATATAAATAAATAGGCCACAAGAATGATCTCTTATTATGCATAAAAAAGCTCAAGTAGCACAAGAATACCATGTATAGATATGTTTATGTGGTATTATACATGGCTATGATCAATTCAAGTATGTTAAGAGTTTCAAGGTTAGCCTATAATGCTCATTTAAGATGTCTTATGCCCAAACATGATTTCTAGCACATATTATTATATTCATACAGTCTTAGAAGAAAAAGAGATATAAGCCAAGAAAATCGACTAGGCGCAAGAAACATTTAATCTACCCCAAACATGATTAATCACGACACTTGCATATATGTCTGTTACCTCCCATATACATAACCTCCGTTGTCGCGTTACGTTTTCTTGTGAAAGCGGGCTTCAACGTGACAACTCTTTTAAGTGGCTATTAAAAGAGAAGAGTCGACACATAATAATTTTTAAGATGTGTTAGGGAATCTGTTTGCAAATAGCTCTGTTTGACTAGTCCATGTCATCAAAGATCGGGTAAGGGCTCAAATTACCTCGAAAAAAAGGTGTTAGGCACTTTTCGAGATTCACAACAATGGGTCCCAACCAAAATTTACACTATGCGGATTATTAGTTATAAATGTCCTAATAGTTGAAATATATTTTATCCTTAAAGTCACGTCGTCTAAGTGTGGTAAAGTGACGAAGTCACCAAGTAGTTGATTATCTGATTAAGATCCTATAGGCATGATATCTAAAGGAGTAGCGTAATAGAAGTAATTGATTAGTTGGGGTCCTATAGTCATGGTATCTAGATTTAAAAGCATATGCCGTCACGACCTATAAGCATGTTGTCTAAGGGCATAGTGCCAACATAAAAACAAGTGGGGAAAATACCTTGGATTAACATGTTTGAACAGTGTATGAGTGAGGTGTGTGTAATCACTATAGGCATGGTTTCTATTAATATGAAACATACTAAAGGAAATGAGAGATTAGTCATGCTAAACAAGATAGCGAACAAAACACTTAGACCGTGTAGGCATGTTTTCTACCCCTTTTATGTAAACATTAGAATACTCCAACTCCCTTTTCATTAATTTCACCATTATTCGTTATTATAAGTTATTACAGCCCAAATGAAACGGTACAAACAACAGTTACAGAAGGAGACAACTATATGCCCAATGATATGCTCAATGCAAAATAAACACAATGTTATTCTGGGCCTTCGACAACTCCCTTTCATATGGCCAGTAGACCCAAATCCCAACTCATAAGGCCAATATAGTAAGTCTGAATCCAACAACCTAACCCAACAACATATAGAACCAAACACAAGGCCCACATGAATGACTTACATCACCGGAGGCACGCGTGCTAAAAAAAACATCAACTTGGAAACGCCATACATAATATAATAATAATTAAATGTCATACTCAACCATACAAGCAACAAACCAAATGTTGAATTAATTAAACAAAGCAGGAGGTCCATCCACTTAGTTCTTAGGACTATAAAACTAATTATCACTAAGACATATAGACAAAATCATGTAGCATGCTGGCAGGGCACACGTAAGGCAAGTTCATTTTTGCATTTTTAAAGGTTTAAGGGACATGGTTGATCATCATAAGGTAGCAGATTCTTTCAAAAGAAGTTTCAAATACTAGCATGGTCGAACATAGCTTAAGGCAATTTTCAAACAGGGGATCTAGTCATGAAACCTAAGGGATCCATATAGAACAACCTTAATATGGTAGGTATAAACATAAGAACTAATAATATAGGTTCACGGTCGAGTAATTACTTAACAGGGAAAAGTATCATACTGAATATTAATCGAAGTATAAGAGACAATATGAAAATTCAACAAGCATCAAATCTAGTACTAGAATGTCAATTGTAAGCTTTATTCCTAAGGTCTTAACTAGTACTAAGGAATGCAGGATTGAGAAAGTTAGAAAATACACAGTAGGTTCACAAACACATATCTACAAGTCCTTATGACCAGCAGGATCAGAAGGGTAACAAGTTAAGCATGGACTTCCTATGCATGAGTTTGGTTGACATAACAATCCAGAGCAGGGTAGGAAGGCAAACTTCAGCATAACATAGCAGACTAAACAGGTTCAGTAGAGCCAGAACTTTCAATAGTCAAAGGGAACATTAAGGACTAGATTTCCACATAAGAGTTGGAAAGTGCATTTCACCTCATAGACTATATGTTGTATTAAACAACACAGGATTGAACTAAATATGGAACACACATTAAGCTCACAATTGAATGTCATCACATTTAAAGTGTTAGAACACATGAGTTGATCTGTGTAAAGAAGCGTAACAAACCAGGGATAAATTCATGGAGAATAGTAGGTAAAATGCGTTCGAACACATATTTGGGTAAACCGGTTTGAGAGAGTCAGAGTCAAAGTAAAAATTAGACAAGTTTAGATGCCAGGGTAATATGGAGCTTCAAGAATAACATCAAAACAGATAAGGATACGAGTAATAACATGTTGATTCACAAAAGTCTCAAGGATATATATATATATATATATATATATATATATATATATATATATATATATATATATATATATATATATATATATATATATATATATATATATATATATATATATATATATATATATATATATATATATATATATATATATATATATATATATATATATATATATATATATATATATATATATATATAAAATAGGAATTCAACGAAAAAGTATGAAACTACGAAGGATAGAGGTATTTACCAGTTTTTAGTTGACAAGCAAGTAGACAAAATAACATATTCAGCAATATTTCGAATGTCAGTAGTAAGGCGAACAATAGAACCCAAAATCTCAATGCGTCAGAGCTCCCAAGGGTTTCAAATGAACCCCGGGCAGTGCTCGCTCTAAGAGTGGTCGAATAATCAAATTTTGGTGGCCTTCACTTTCAGCCGGCCAGAATGAGGGAATAAGAGAGTAATAGTGGTTAATTTTAGTTATTAAGGTATTTCCTAGGGAACTAGGGGAGAGGTTTATATAGCGGTAAAAGTTGAATGAACAAACATGGAAGACAATCAACTAAGCACAAAATAAGGAAAGAAAATATCACATGCAATCAATGGTAAAACTAGTAAAAGAATAACCATAATCCACACCCTAGTTGAAATCGTACTCAAGGCGAATCGTTCACAAGCCCCAATCATGATGGAATCAACAGAGATATACTATATACCAGAGATATTTTTCTCTTCTCCAGTGTATAGAACCACAATCACACCCAGAACCATAGAATCAAAGATAGATATTTGAGAATCGAGCTTGAGATAGGGCCATTGTAATAAAAGTTACCATAAATGAGTGATAGCAGTAGGAAATGTAGGTATATCCCATGTATGAACGTGTATGAGGAAAGAATAAGAAAGGATCTCCATGGTCGGCTAGGGTTTGGTGAGTAGTGGAGAAATGAGAGAATGCCAAGGCGGCTGGTGTCACGCACTCCTTTTTCTCGCAGAATCGGGGTTTCGACATTCGAGAACTCCCTTCCTTTTGGGAAAGGGGGTATGGAAATTGAAGAGTCGCCACCTAACAGATTTAAAGTGCGTTAGGGCACCTAATGCAAGTAACTCATGAAACCAGTCTACTTTACCAGAGATTGGGTAAGGGCTTGAAATTACCTTGAGGGGAAGGTGTTAGGCACCTCTCGAGGTCCATAATAGTGGGTCCCGACCAAACTTACTTGGTGAATTAGTCATTTAACAGATAAGCAGTCTAAGCACACATATGTAAATAAGATAAAGGAAATTTAATCGATAAGCGGTCTAAGCACACATATGTATAAAGATAGGGAAGTCCTAAGTTATTAGCCTATAGGATCACATCTGTACAATACCCAGTAATCCTTCCTCAACTAGAGGGGTTACACGTGGAATTAGCGCACAGGTCATCATATCCCTTCACTACCCGATTACCCTCCCCTTAGCGACTGTATAAGCAATTTTAATTAAACGAACTCTAAGCGTGCATTACCAGTCCTTTCCTTGTGGTTCCAGAGGTGTTTAGGACCTCTATTTTTAGGCAGTTCTAGGCTCTCCTAAAGTGTTTAAAAAGGAAAATCTAAGCGACAACAAGAACAAACAGGACTGTCAAGTAAGACATCAATTAAGGGCTCATGTTTACCTCCACAAATAAATATGCAATTAGCAGGCCTCAAATAGCAATAATTCAGATGTTTCAGAAAAGGTCCTAGAACATGATATCTAGGTGAGATTGACAAACAGAGAATGTGCAGCATTATGTTAACGCGAAGTGATAAAGACCTAATCAATTTGCCTACTAATTTTTAGAACCTGTTGAATCTGGGCAGTCACAAATAAACAAAAAATAGTTTTACAATTTTTATAAGGCCTTAATACCTATAGGCTTGCCTACGCATGGTTCAAGGATACACTATAACATGCTGTCTAAAAATGCAAACAAAATTCTAGAAATTGACTAAAGGAAAGCAAACAGTTTGAGTTTTAATACGTCCTATAAACATGCTTGTCTAGGCGTTGAAATTTCTTTTAAACAACTAATAGACAAGGCGGTTATTGATTTAGGTGATGTAGACATGATTTAAAGAGAATACAAACATAGTCCTAAAGCAAGATTTCTAAAGCATACCAAGGATGGACATTTTTATTAAGCACAATTACAGCGGTAACTTATTAACAGAATTTCTTGGTGATCATGATTATGCAGAAGCAGAATTCCATAGCAAATGAGGTAATGAACCTATAACATGTTGCCTAGTATGCCATGTGGACTTAAAAGCATGGTTTCTGATGCAAATAAACATAGTTTAAACCTAAAATCATGACTTTTGTAGTAAGTAAACATAGTATAGACCTAAAGGCAGGATTTCTACCCGTTTTCCCCACAAAATATCATATAACAATCCCTCCCCTTTTACTAATTTCCCCAATATATGTTTACAAAGGTTATTATTACAGATCATAAATGAATGAATTACATAAAAAATATAAGCTATGCTATAGGGAGCCTGAGGTGGACCCAAAGTGAACCAGGAAATACCAGGCCTTCAAAACAGCTCAGGATGCCAAAGTCTCATAGCCAATAGGGTGTCCTAGTGTGTCAAAGTTCCCTAAGGACCTCAGGGATCCCGGTCAACGCTCAGACCAAGATCTTTTGAGTAGGGAAGTGATTATGTGCAGTGTGTAAATGCCAGCCCTAGTGTGCCAGAGTTCGGAGGAATCTCATGGATTTCTAGGCAGTACAGACATTGGAGGGGCAAAACTTAAGTAATCTAAGAGTAGAAGTGAGAGTGTTTGACATAGTTTGGAAGAACATAGTAAAATAGTATAGAGGTAAAAATTTCAGGAGTGAAAAGGTTTTCAGGAATATAAATGGTTCTTAAAAATGCTAAGAGTAAAACAATTTTGGAAACAACTCTGAGAAAATTAAAGATTCAATAACCAACCACACAGTCATAACACTTAGAGTGCCTAGATTCAAAATCATTTATTACTTGTTTCTAAGTGAAGGCAAACAAGTTTACAATCAGGGATCAGGGGACATAGAGGCTTAAGTCAGAAACAAATGAATAGGGTAAAAGGGGAAGCACATCGACCAGCCAGTACACAGAAATAAATAGGAACTGATTGGCAACAAAAATATAAAAACTATTGCTTCGAAGTATTAGCAAGGGGATCATTCTTGAATTAAAGTGGTAATGGATAATAAACATAGAGACAGAATATGAGAATGGTCATGTTGCAGACAAGGGTCTACTACATAGAACCAGTCATGCCAATTAGGATTAACCAAATACATTAGGAGTCTCTGATACTAACATGAGCATACTAGTCAAGGGAAGTAAAAAAGAACTCAAGTAAACATGCTGGCCAAGTATCACACAAGACAAATGAGACCTAGACATGCTAACTAAACATCTGAACAAGAGAGGGTAAGACTCCAGCATATTGAGAAAAGAAGTCAACAGGAAGATAATTAAATACATTGCCAATTAAACTAGTGCGGAAATATGCATGGATTTATCAAATATGGAGCACATATGGTTGAATTTCATAATTGATATAAGAACATACCAGTTAAGAAAGCAAGATACAAAAACTAAAGCAGGCAGGGTTCCATAGCCTAGCCTTGGCTTTCAGCCGGCTAGACAAGTAGTTAGCACAAGTAGCAGAAAGAGAGAAAAGAGAGTTAATTTTTTTTTTGTGTGTGTTCTTGAACTAATGTTCCTCTCTGAGAGGCAAAACAAGAGTGTATTTATAGCACTTAGGGAGTAGGACAAATAAGGTAAAGGAATCATAAGTCAGCAATTAAGGACAACCACAAAATTACAGAATCAAATCACATAAAGGGGGTTTAGAATAGACCCATTAATTATGGGGTAATCGATTAACGGTAACAACAGGGGTTTAATTAAGGCAAGGAGTCCAAATCATACCAATTAAGGGATCGGTAAGAATCCCAAAATTGTATGGGCAATTAATTAAGGCAGAGATGACCAATTAAAGTCATAAACAAGGAAACAAATACAATCTATGCACACGAATCTTAACAGTAATTAGCAAAACCTTCAAAAGAATACTGATTTCCAGGAAAGAATTAATCAAATTCCATAAATAGAAATTAAACTAAGTAAGACCTCACAGAAATATAGAACTTAGCTGGAAAAGCAGGTTCGAACCCTAATAGATATTAATTAGGGAAAAACCACAAAAATACTGGATTTAACAAGGAAGAAAGTTTAAGTCCAAAAGATAGAGTATACTAATACCATAGGTATCACAGAAATACTCAAAATCGAAGAAAAGATTTAAGAAATCAGTATACCATATAGAATCCACTAGGGTTTTCAAAAAGCAGTCATGATGATGAAAGAACTCTTATTAAAACACTGAGAGGTTAAAAAATCTTTGAAGAAAATCCGGGTTAAACCCTAGTTTAGAAAGAGTGACAAGAAATCCAAATTAATTAATTAAAAATGAGACTTTTGAGGGAAAACATTTAATAATATTCAAATCATCTCAGATCTATATAGATCTGAGAAGAATCAATAGTAATGAAATAGGTTTTTCAGAAAAACAACAGAGGTGAAGAAAATAGGTCAAGAACCCATAGTTTCGTAATAAAACAAGGAGAGATCCTTACTTACAAACAACAAATGGCCTGAGACATGCAAGTTTCGAACCAGAACCCATTGGGTTCCTTGAGATCTTCCCAAGGGTCCAAGAAATCGAAGAGACATGGCGTATAAAAGACAAGGGTTGGTCGGAGAAGACATAGAAGCACCGTCGGGAGGAGGTTTACGCCGGTGACGGCGTTTAGGATTAGGGTTAGGTCGAGAGAGAGTTGAGAGATGAGGGAGATGATGATGGCGGGGGCTAGGAAAGAAGGAGAGGGTTTTGGTAGGTTAGGGGGATTGATTAAGGTAAGGATAATCATGGACCGTTGATCAAAATGATTAACGACCACGATTGAACAAGCTATGGGTCGGGACAGGTAGATTGGGACAAAAAGGGGTTTGGGCCAGCACTTTGGGTTAATATTAGAGGGGTTACGAGCTGTTTTGAGGGGTTAGGTCCGGAAAATTATAGGAATCAAATAGGGCTATTTGTTAAATACCTAAACAATTTATAAAAAAAATATTTTATGAAATAATTAACAGGTTATAAAAAATAATTTTCATGCATAGAAATGTTTTAAGATAATTACATAACATTTTTTTAAAAAATACAATGAGCTACTTTCTAGTAAAATAATGTAATAATGCATGCATGGACTGTAATTGCAAAGTTATTGAAATTGTAACTCCAAATATGTAAATGTAGCTATTTGTGCAATATTTTACACCTAATATAAACATAAATAGCAATATTAAGCCATGAAATTGTTATAAAGTCATTTGTGATGCAATTAGTAATTATTTAATAATAAAATACTGGGATAAATTAATAAAAATCCTTAGAAAAATGCAGAAATTATGGAAAAATATCAATTGATGCCAATGCATAGTTTTGAAGGTATATATGCACTTTGAAAATATTATGGGAAAAAATTGGGTGTCAGCAGCTGCCCCTCTTTACCCGGGAAGGATGAAAGAGCTGTCGGGTAAAGATATGATGGCCAATTTTGACCGAGCGAGATGGTTTGAGAGATTTAGGCCGCACTCTGGTTTCTGAGCTGCCCACTTATCCCTGGTTTTACAGGAATCAGGCCGTGTGTAGTTCTGGATTCATCGATGGAGTATACCAATGAAGTTACCTCAATGACGGTCACGAGATTTCGAGATAGGTGAAGAATGGTTATGGTGAGTGGTCAGGTTTGAGATAATTTATAAGAACTGGAGCGGGATTGCTCCTGTTGGGATAATGGTTGCTTATCGGGTCACCTGCAAGTAAAGAGATACAACAAGCTTATATTTGTGAGGAAATTTAAACATGATGCAGATTCTATTCAGACCATGAGAATTGTCTTCGGACGGTTAGGATGACGTCTTTAGACCATGATGTCTGGGCCATGAATTGTTCAGTGAGGGATTCGCAGGCCATGAAATGATGTTCTCGGGACATGAAAATGGTGCCTCCGAACCATGACGCCTTTGACTAATTATATGAAACTTTGAGAGATCCTCAGGACATGGCATGGTGTCTTCCGACTATGAGGATGATGCCTTTAGACTATGATGCCTTTAGACAAGTTGGCGATATTTCAACCCATAAGATGCAATACTATGATGTCAAGAGAAACAAGACAAGGCTTAGTCTTATGAAGTTGAGGGCAGAGCTTAGCGTGAAAGAGGAGCAAATAGATAGTGCTGGAGAGACAACGCTTAGTCTCGGAAAATAGGAAGGAAATGATTGTCCTTATACAAATAGGAGGCAGGGCTTAGCCTCATGCATGATTCGGGACTGGGCTTAGTCCCATGTTTGAAGTCAGAGCATAGCCTTATGCAAATATGGAGGCAGGGCTTAGCCTCGTGCAGATGGAGACAAAGCTTAGTCTCGTGCAAAATTCAGGACATGGATTAGTCCCATGAAAGATGCGGGACAGGGCTTAGTCCCATGCAAATGAAAGTAGAGTTTAGCCTTATGCAACTGGAGGCAGGGCTTAGCCTCATGCAGATGCAGACAAAGCTTAGTCTCATGCAAGATTCGGGACATGTCTTAGTCCCATGCAAATGAAGGCAGAGCTTATCCTTATGCAAATATTGAGGCAGGGCCTAGCCTCATGCAGATAGAGACAAAGCTTAGTCTCATGCAAGATGCGGGACAAGGCTTAGTCCTATGCAGATGAAAGTAGAGCTTAGCCTTATGGAAATGGAGGCAGGTCTTAGCCTCATGCAGATGGAGACACAGCTTAGTCTCATGCAAGATTCGGGACATGGGTAGTCTCATGCAAAAAGGCAAAGCTTAGCCTTATGCGAATATGGAGGCAGGTCTTATCCTCATGCAGATAGAGAAAAAGCTTAGTCTCATGCAAGATGGGGGACATGCTTAGTCCCATGCAGATGAAGCCAGAGCTTAGACTTATGAAAATATGGAGCCAGGGCTTCGCCTCATGCAAGATGCGGGACATGGCTTAGTCCCATGCAGAATAGAATAAATAGCTGATGATAGCAAAGCTTTCTTAGCTGGTAGTAGACTTCAGTATCGCGGTTGTTATGAAGATTGTGACTTTGAAGCATGTATATTCTTTGTTCCTGCATCCAAAGAAAAATTGTAAGTTTTGTAAAGGGGGATGTTGGTTCGCGCCTCCGTCGACTTGCTTTGCTTTGTCCGGGGATCTTGTTAAAATTAATGGGGTATCATTTCGCTAAAAAAAGTTATTTCGCAAGCAAGCATGCATAGCTTTCAAAGGACATAGTAAAATATTTTAAGAAATTTGTTAGATGAACCAATGACTGTGACACGATCTGAGACATGGCGACTTCTCTTGCTGTAGAATTTTGAGGGTCCTCCTCAAAATTTGGCCCAAGTTAGATGGACAAACATCTCTGACTGCTGTACATGCTGCGAACGACTAAACTTGCTTCAGAATTTTTAGGGTCCTTCTCAAAATTCTGCCTCAGTTTCTGATTATGGGGGAAATAAGATTTTTATTGAATTGTGACCGAACCCACAGGGCTCCTACGTATCCCCTCTTAAATGGGAATCAGGTCGAGCATAGTTCAATTTATAACATTTTCAGAAACATGAATAGTTACACATAGTATCGCTTGATTGCATCTGAATTGATCAATTTTGGCTAGACTTCTCCGTCCATTTCTGCAAGTATAAGGGCTCCTCCTGTCAATACTCTGTGAACCATGTAAGGACCTTGCCAATTAGGAGAGAATTTTCCTTTGGCTTCATCCTGATGTGGAAAGATCTTCTTTAACACCAGCTGCCCCGGTGTGAACTGTCTCGACTTAACTCTTTTATCGAAGGCTCTGGACATCCTGCTTTCATAAAGTTTCCCATGACACACTGCATTCATCATTTTTCCGTCTATGAGGGCTAGCTTCTCATAACGGTTCCTTCTCCATTCTGCATCGCTGAGCTCAGCTTCTTGTATGATCTTCAAGGAAGGAATCTCCAATACGGTAGGAATAACAACTTCAGTACCATAAACCAGTAAGTAGGGAGTTGCCCCGGTTGATGTGCGGACTGTGGTACAGTATCCTAATAAAGCGTATGGCAGCTTCTCGTGCCACTGTTTGTGATTTTCTACCATCTTTGTCAGCATCTTCTTGATGTTCTTGTTAGCCGCATCTACAACTCCGTTCATCTGAGGTATATAGGCTGTGGAATTTTTGTGCTTGATTTTGAAACTCTCACACATGGTCCTCATAAGATCATTGTTGAGATTGGAGGCATTGTTAGTGATGATTGATTCTGGAACTCCAAACCGACAAATAATATGGTCGCGAACAAAATCTGCCTCGACTTTCTTAGTCACTGCCTTGTAAGATGCTGCTTCGACCCATTTGGTGAAGTAATCAATAGCTAACAAAATGAACCGGTGACCATTTGAGGTGGTGGGCTCGATCGGACCAATGACATCCATTCCCTAGGCGGCGAATGGCCAAGGTGATCTTGTTGCATTGAGATCATTTGGCAGCACTTTTATCATATCTGCATGTACTTGACATTTGTAGCATTTCGGACATACTGGATGCAATCTGTCTCCATGGTAATCCAGAAATAACCGGCCCTAAGTATCTTTTTGGCCAAGACGAAGCCATTCATGTGCGGGCCGCAGGTCCCATCATGTATCTCCTCAAGTAGTTTAGAAGCTTCTCTTGCATCGACATATCTCAGTATTCCCAAATCAGGTGTTCTTCTGTACAGGGTTCCTCCATTGAGGAAGAAATTATTGGACGACCTCCGAAGCGTACGTTTCTGAGTATGATTTGCATGCTCCTGCTATTATCCTTTTCCCAAATATTCCTTGATATCATGGAACCGGGGCTTCCCGTCTGTCTTTTCTTCAACATGGGCACAATATGCCGGCTGGCTATGGATCCTTACTAGGATATGATCAATGAAGTTCTTGTCTAGATGTTGTATCGTTGATGACAAAGTGGCCAATGCATCGACAAACTCGTTCTGAACCCTGGGAACATGCCGAAAATCTTCATGAACCTCTTTATCAATTCCTGCACATGGTACATATATGGAAATATCTTGGAATTCATGGTGGCCCATTCTCCTAGTACTTGGTGCACAAGCAAATCTGAATCATCGATTACCAACAGCTCCTGATCATTCATGTTGATGGCCATGTTGAGTCTTAGGATGCAGCTTCATACTCTGCCATGTTGTTGGTGCAGGGAAATCTGAGTTTAGCAGATACTGGATAATGTTGGTCAGTTTCCGATACCAAGACAACTCCAATGCTGACTCCTTTGAAATTTGCCGCTCCGTCAAAGAACATCCTCCAACCGTCGTAGGATTCAACAATATCCTCTCCTATGAATAGCACCTCTTCATTGGGAAAATACATTTTCTGGGGTTCGTATTCTCCTTCCACAGGGTTCTCAGGAAGATGATCGGCCAGTGCCTGTCCCTTGACTGCTTTATGAGTTACATAAACAATGTCGAACTCACTCAACAGGATTTTCCACTTAGCCAGTTTACTAGTGGGCATGGGTTTTTGAAAGATATATTTCAAGGGATCCATCCTTGATATGAGGTACGTTGTGTAAGCACAGAAGTAATGCCTCAGCTTCTGAACTATCCAGGTCAAGGCGCAAAAGGTACATTCCGATAGAGAGTATCGTGCTTCATATGGAGTGAATTTCTTACTCAGGTAATAGATAGCTTGTTCCTTTCTCCCTGTCTTGTCGTGCTACCCCAGAAGGCAGCCGAAGGCTCCATCTAACACTGCGAGGTAGAGTAGCAAAGGTCTACCTGGCTCTGGCGGGACCAAAACTGGTGGTGTTGATAGGTACTCCTTGATCTTGTCGAAAGCCCTTTGACAATCCTCGGTCCAGCTAGTTGCGGCATCTTTCTTCAACATCTTGAAAATTGGCTCACATATAACGGTGGACTGGGCTATGAACCAGCTGATGTAGTCTAACCATCCTAGAAAACTCATTACATCTTTCTTACTCTTCGGCGATGGCAGCTCCTGGATGGCTTTGACTTTTAACGGATCCAATTCTATCCCTCGGCAGCTGATAATGAACCCAAGTAACTTTCCGGCAGGGACCCCGAATGCACACTTTGCAGGGTTTAGTTTTAGGTTAAACTTCCTCAAATATTCTATATGATCTGTGGCTTTCTTGGATTTGATGATGACGTCGTCCACATACACCTCGATCTCCTTATGTATCATGTCATGAAAAATGGTAGTCATAGCCCTCATGTAGGTGGCCCCAACATTCTTTTGACTGAATAGCATCATCTTATAACAGTATAATCTCCATGGTGTAATGATAGCGGTTTTCTCAGCATCTTCCTCGTCCATCCAAATCTGATGGTAACCGGCGAAACAATCTACAAAGGACTGGAGATCATGTCTGGCACAACTGTCTATTAAAATGTGTATGTTTGAAAGTAGGTAATCATCCTTTGGGTTGGCTCTGTTGAGATCCCGCTAATCGACATAAATTCTAACTTTCCCATCCTTCTTCAGAACTGACACGATGTTGGCTAACCACGTTGGGTATTAAACCACCCTGATGACCTTGGCCTTGATTTTCTTGGTGACCTCCTCTTTTATTTTCAGACTCATATCAGGCTTGAATTTCCCGAGTTTCGGCTTTACTGGCGGATATATTGGGTTTGTGGGAAACTTGTGAGCCACAATAGATGTAGTTAACCCGGTCATATCATCGTATGACCATGAAATTATGTCCTCATACTCTTTCAAGAACTGTTTGTACTCTTCTTTTTTATGGTGATAAGTGAATGCTGATGCGGGTCTCCTTGACAGTTTCAGAATCTCCTAAGTTGATTATATCAGTTTCGTCCACGTTGGACTTGGGCTTGTTCTCAAAATCCTTTACTTCCCATACAATTTCCTTGGGTATGGAATCCTCTTCTTCTGAATCAATATCCTTTCGTTATGCTACCTCATTACATGTCACAATTGTTGGTTCATCAAGACATGAAATATTAATGTTGTATAGATAAAGATATGAGAGAAAATGGTAATAATAAATATCGATCCATTGAAACATAAAAGCGATTTTCAATAATCTAAACAATGTTTTTGGAACGCTGGAGATTTTATTTAAAACAAATGCAAAAAGGGAAATCATTTTCTTAGAAAACAAAATCAACAATACTGTTCAGCGTTGCTACCCCTGGACTCGTCGGGCCCTGGATGGTCTGACAGTCCCATTTTTTAGGATGATACTTTCTCCGCAGCTCGGATGGTAGGGCCTTCCTCTTCCTCCTCCTCAATAATTAGACAACATTCCATGTCCTCATTCTCCAGGAACAAGTTCCTCAAGGCGGCCAATGCTTCTTCCTCCTCTGATCCCCATATGATGTCGGTCTGTCGGAAAGTCTGACTCAGGTGTGGTACAGGTTGCTCAAGTGGATAGTAAGGACCACGCCATGGTGGTGACCAATCATGGTATTCCTTCCAGGTGTACTGATAGCCTATCCCAAAGGTTGTACCATGACATTTCAACTGTATTGACTTGGAGATACCCTGAAGGTTTTTTCCAAGACCCTTGTCGGGTTCATATCCTCTCCACGCTAGTATACTTTCTATCTTGCTACTCCACCACTTATCTTTCTAGATTGCGTTGACCCTCTCGATATGATGATAAGTTTCTCCACCTAGCTTTCTTTTATTTTCAACTACCGGGATAGTCAGACAATTGTAAATGGGGTTGATCCCATCTCCATGGATAATCACTTCTTGATGGTTCCACTCGAACTTCACTGCCTGATGCAAAGTTGACGCTATAGCTCCAGTGGAATGTATCCAAGGTCGTCCCAACAATAGATTGTATGATGCAGATATATCCAACACATGGAACTCAACATCGAACCATGTAGGCCACATTTGTAGACAAAGATTGATCTCTACGATGGTAGCTCTCTGAGACCCATCAAATGCCTTCACATTCATAGTCCCTTATCGTATTTCATGCAAGACTTTTCTCAACCTCTTCAGTGTTATCAATGGGCAAATATTGAGACTGGATCCCCCATCTATCAGAACTCTGTATGAAATTGTCTTCACATTGCACGGTAATGTGTAGTGCCCTGTTATGATTCAAACCCTCGGGTGGCAGCTCGTCCTCGTGGAAGGTGATTTTATGACATTCCAGCACCTATCTTACCTATTGGCCATTTCTCTGCCAGTGATGTTATTAGGTACATATACCTCACTTAACACCTTTAAGAGAGTATTCCTGTGCACTTCTGAATTTTGTAGCAGGGACAAGATAGATATATGATAAGGAGTCCTGTTCAAATGATCGGTGACTGAATACTCCTTTTCTTGTACTTTTCTCCAAAGGTCATCCGAGCATGTTTCATTAACAGGCAGTCTGTTAGAAGCCTGTTTACTGGATTCCCCCAAATGCTATGGTGTATAGACTCTTCTAGTCCTAGTCATCCCTTGTGCAACACCAAATTCTCCAATTTTAGTCTTTCCTTTTCTTCGAGCTTCGGCCACATAATCCCATGGTACAACCTTGTTGTCGAATGGCGAAGTGGTTAATACTGTCACTGTGAATGGTGCAGCTACCTTCATCTCAAATGGAATAGGTGCACCTACAGGTGGTTCTACCTCAACTTCAAATGGGACTTATGCTGTTACCTCGACCTCCACTAGCAGCTGTATCTGCACTATGATGGAGTTGAGTGTGACTGCGGGTTTCTTGGGATTGTCGCCTTCTTTGATAAGTCCAATTGATCACTCTGGATCCTATTCCTCATCCGTTTTTATCACATTGACACCTTAACCCCTGTGATCTGGGAGGGGGTTATTGTGAACATTAGGCGCAACTTCCTTTGCTTGGATGACCTTGTTGTCAATCAAGGTTTGGATCTTATCCTTCAGTGTTTGGCATTCATCAATAGTGTGCCCTTTCATACTAGAGTGGTATGCATAGGTCTTGTTTGGGTTGACCTATTGGGATGGATTCTCCACAGTCCCAGCAGGGATAGTAGTGATGTAACCAGCAGTCTTAAGCCTTTCATACAGCTAGTCAATGGGTTCAGTGATGCCAGTGTATTGTTTAGGTGGTCTGCGGTCAATGTTAGGCCGAAGTCTTGGGTAGTTTGGGCGAGTTGGAGGTGACTGAAAGTGAGAGGGTTGGGAATTATATGTGTGATAAGCAGTGGCTGGTTGGGAATATCTGAGAGGTGATGCTTGATATGTGGGTGGAGGTTCTTGGTATGTAAGTGGTGAGGTTTGATATACAAGTAGAGTTTTGGGTCCTTGGGCGACCATTTTTGTTCCTGCATCTTTCTTCTTCGATACACCCCCTGACTGTAATGCTTTGTTTTTGGCCTGCAATGCCTTAAAGTTTGTCACCATACCGCTTTTAATACCCTCTTCAATCTTTTCTCCGAGTTTGATGATATCGGAGAATTTATTGTTCACAATAACCATTAATCTTTCATAGAACTGAAGATCCTGTTCTCTAACGAAGAACTTGTTCATCTGTTCCTCATCCAATGTCGGCCTGCCTTTGGCTGCTTCTGATCTCCAACGAGTGGCATACTCGCGGAAGGTCTCAATCGGCTTCTTCTTTAAGTCCTGAATGTAGAAGACATCCGTCACATTTTCTGTGTTAAACCTAATCAGTACATGAAATCAGACGCCATACTCAGTCAGTTGGACTATTTCTTAGGATCTTGGCTGATGTACCAGGACAAGGCATCTCCCATAAGGCTCCTCATAGAAAACTTCATCCAAATCTTTTCATCTTTTCCGACCCGAACAAACTTGTCACAATAGGTCCTTAGATGAACCCTAGGATCACTTGTAACATCAAACACCTCAAACTTGGGAGGTTTGTAACCCTCCGGCTATATGCATAGGTCTTCATAATTCCAACCTTCTATCACTTTGCCTCCTTCGACGCCTTGAACCCGACTTGTCAACTTCTTAAGTTCTTCAACCAGGTTCTTAATGAGCATGTCCTTCTCAGTAGATTCTGGTGTATAGGATATGGGTTGAGTGGGTTGAGGTAGAGTTTCCACATATATGGGGTTATTTGGGTGACCGGAAGTTTGGTATAATGATGATCATTGGCGGAGTTCTGGGGTTCAGGAATAATTTGTGGGGTATTTTGTGGAGTATGGTAGGTGTTTTACCGATATTGTGGAGGGATAGTTGGATTTTGTGGTGGGGTTGTGTAATGGTGATGTGTGGGAGGATTTTGTAGGCTCTTGTTGGGTGTGTTTTGCAGTGGTGCGAGGTTCTGAGTGTTTGAAATGTTGACATCTGGGATATTGAGTGTGAGGGATAGATTTGCCAAGCTTCGGACCTGCTCAAGCTCACCCTGGAGTTCTAGTATTTTCTGCTCAAGTCGTGATACCATATCATTTGGGGCCTGAGTACCTCGTCCATCAGAAGCTTCTGCATGTTCAATATGTGTCTTGTTGTATTTTCTGGTGCCGCTCAAATCACCCATCTTTGCTTCCCTTTGCCTTTTGATGGACTAGGAGGAGGAGAATATGGAGGGCCCCTGGATCTTGTGTGATAAACTGATGATGGCAGTATGCACGAACCAACCTTTGGGGATTGGGAATAATCAAAAGAAACAAATAAAAACAAAAGTAACCAAGTGAGTGAGTGTTTTGAAAAGAGTATTTGTGGTGTTTAATCACATATTGCGGAATGTAAATTCGCGTCCTATTTTGGGAGCCTCGTTGTGCCCGAGGTAGGCCCAGTGATAAGTTATTTTGGAGAACTTAGATGCTAATAAATGCCTCATTTCATTAATATAAATAAAAAAACAGATGAATCCCGAAATGACACTAAGATAATAAAAGATAAGTCACTATTGGCACTTGGCCTTATTACATTTAGGAAAAAGCAGGTAAATCTAATCTACTTGGTCCTAGAAGGACCTTCCCCAGGCTTAATCTTTCTGACTCCATCAATCAGGTCCCCTAGTTCGCGCATGACCAACAACAAGTATACTCTTGCTAGATGCCCTCCCTCGCTTCCTTCAGCATTCTGCCAGTCAGAGACCCTCTTTCTTATCTTTCCTTCTAGCTCCATCAAATCCTGTTCCAGATATTCTACCCTTTCATTGGAGGTGACAGCCATCTCCCTCCATTCATTGATCAGTCTCGTGTTCGTCTCGTTTCTCTCCTGATGTTCGGCCTCGGAGTCATGAATCCTTTTGTGCAATTTGTTATATTTTACTTGGGTTTCTGTCTCTTAGTCTATGACCCTGTTTCCCCGACCAATTCCTGGCTAATTTTTCTCAGCTAAGTTTTCCTCCAACCATGCCGGGTAAAAGGGAAGATGTCCCTCGTGATACCTGTCTGGCTCGATGGTGTCTTTTTCCACAATATCTTTGAGTGCCACATATGCTGAGCTTGACACTTGTAAGCGATGTCGTCATCTTGAAAATATGCCAAACAATGACTTATCTTTGCGACCCACGGTATGATCTGCTTCCTGCCTTCCTGCCTCGTAACCTTGATGGTAACACAAGGGTATATTCCCCTTAACCCGATCAACACTAAGTGAGGAGCGTCCCTTGACCTGATAATGAACTCGTCAGTAGGGAACCGTTCAAACATCCACTGAACATGATCCTCAATCAAATTGTCGAAGAACTCCACCCATTCCTTAGCACTCTCTGGTTGAACAAACCTGTCCGGAATGTATGTCATATGTTTAGGGTGATGGAAGGCAATATGGTCATTCCACGTCCTTCATGGAAACTCCTGGCGATATTGACCATTTTGGAGATGCTCCATTAACCACAATTGTAGCATAAAATTGCAGCCTTCGAAAGGTTTGGATCCTTTTTGGCAGTGGTCCAAGGCCCGGTAGATATCAGCTATAATCATAGGGACTATGGTGTATGTCTGTCCCTTGATTCCTTCCATCAGATTCTTGGTGACCATAGCCAGTCTAGTCTGAATTCTTTCCCTTTTCGTTGGGAACAATATCATACCCAAGAAGCAAACAATGAACACGAAAACATTGCGGTAAATATGTCCCAAGAAAGTGATGGAAAAATCATCATGGAAAATACGATAAGACTTGCTATGACCGTATCTCTCATACAAGTAGTCAAATGGTATATAAGATTTCTTTAAGCACTCAAAATCGACGTTCTTTTTCAGACCCATCATTTTTTGAAATCCCCTACCTGTGCGATTTTCTGGTACCAATAACTCAAGGCTGTCCCAAGGTAGCCCAGAAAGTCCCCCGATTTCTTCTAGGAGCGGGGTTATTTCTATATCCCCGAAGCGAAACTTATTTTTCATGATCCCAGAACATGGTTGCAGCTTCTATCAACATGTTATTTGGCTGGATGTCTAACAGAGAAGGAAAATTTCCCGGGACCTTCTTCACATGTTTTTTGTCACTCGAGGAAAGATCTTCCCACCGGTCTAGTAGCAGTGGTGGTATATTTTGGACCATGCCGAACCTGGGGACCTCGTGCCTCATTTTCTACAAAACAAATAAGGTTAGGCCCTTTCCCCCTCCAGATTCGACTATTTATATATCCATGATACATATATTGGCATTTAGTTCTCCAAAATTAATGCACAAAATGTGGTTGCGTCCGTTGGGATTATGGAAACCCCGGTGTACTTTTGGATAAGGTTTGTCTTAAAGGGTTATTATGTGGACAATATACTAACCCGACTAGGTTTTACCATGATGCATGTACAGTTATAATCAGAGTGAGGTTGCTATGGGGTCTAGACTGGTACCCTAAAGTGGACAACTTGAGGGGAAAGTCACGGAACCGTCAATTGCACCACTGATCGACTAGTTTTACCACAAATAAGCCTTTCCGAATTTAAAGGGTGATATATAGGAAGAGCGCAACCACTCATCAAGCGTTTTTATAGGATTGATACGCACGAGTGAAATATGATGTTGAGCATGATTTATGTAGCAGTAAATAGCATGTTTTCACATATTTGCACGTTAGGAAAATAATAAATGTGATATTTAATAATTGAAAGACATTTAAGAAAGGAAAACAAATAATAATTCAGTTTCTGTAGTAAAGGAAATCATAAATGCTCAAAACGGGCAATTCACATAAGGGAAAAGGGAAAGGGTGCACACGTATTAAATAAATAAGCATGCTTAAGACTAATTTACAAAAAGTAGGTTTGTTATGGTAAAATCCTAAAATCCCCAGCAGAGTCGTCATGCTGTCGCGCCCCCCTTTTTCTTGCGAAATTGGGGTTTTGACATTTGACAACTCCCTTCCTTTTGGGAAAAGGGGTATGGAAATTGTAGTGTCGCCACCTAACGGATTTAAGGTATGTTAGGGCACCTAATGAAAGTAACTCATGAAACCAGCCTACATTACCAGAGATTGGGTGAGGGATTTAAATTACCTTGAGTGGAAGGTGTTAGGCACCCTTCGAGGTCCATAACGGTGGGTACCGGCCAAACTTACTTGGTGAATTAGTCATTTAACAGATAAGCAGTCTAAGCACACATATGTAAATAAGAAAAAGGAAATTTAAAAGATAAGCAGTTTAAGCACACATATGTATAAAGACAGGGATGTCCTAAGTTATTAGCCTATAGGATTTCTAGGTGATCATGATTATGCAGAAGCAGAATTCCGTAACAAATGAGGTAATGAACCTATAACATGTTGCCTAGTATGCCAAGTGGACTTAAAATCATGGCTTCTGATGCAAATATACATAGTTTAAACCTAAAAGCATGACTTCTGATGTAAGTAAACATAGTATAGACCTAAAGGAGGATTTCTACCCGTTTTCCCCACAAAAATCATAGAAGAATCCATCCCTTTTTACTAATTTCCCAAATATCCGTTTACAAAGATTATTATTACGGATCATAAATGAATAAATTAAATAATAAATATAAGTTATGCTATAGGGATGAACTTGTAAATACCAGGACTTCAAAACATCCCAGGATGCGAAAGTCTCATAGCCAATAGGGTGTCCTAGTGTGTCAAATTTCCCTAAGGACCTTAAGGATCCTGGGCAATGCTCACACCAATATCCTTTGAGTAGGGAAGTGATTATGTGTAGTGTGGAAAGGCCATCCCCAGTGTGCTAGAGTTCGGAAGAATCTCATGGATTCCTAGGCAGTACACACACTGGAGGGGCAAACTTAAGTAATCTAAGAGTAGAAGTGAGAGTGCTTGACATAGTTTTGAATAACATAGTAAAAATAGTATAGAGGTAAAAATTACAGAAGTGAAAAGGTTTTCAGGAATAGAAACAGTTCTTAAAAATGTTAAGAGTAAAACAATTTTGGAAATAATTCTGAGAATAAGAAAGATTCAACAAGCAACCACACAGTCATAACACTTAGAGTGCCCAGATTCAAAAATATTTATTACTTGTTTCTAAGTGAAGGCAAACAAGTTTACAATCAGGGATCAGGGGATATGGAACATAGAGGCTTAAGTCAGAAACACATGAACAGGGTAAAAAGGGAAGTATATTGACCAGCCAATACACAAAACAAATAGGAATTGATTGGCTACCAGAACATAAAAACTATTTCTTCGAAGTATTAGCAAGGGGATCATTCTTGAAATTAAAGTGGTAATGGATAATAAACATAGAGACAGAATATGAGAATGGTCATGTTGAAGACAGGGGTCTACTACATAGAACCAGTCATGCCAATTAGGATTAACCAAATACATTAGGAGTCTATGATACTGACATGAGCATACTAGTCAAGGGAAGTAAACAAAAACTCAAGTAAACATGCTGGCCAAGTATCACACAAGACAAATGAGACCTAGACATGCTGGCTAAATATTTGAGCAAGAGAGGTTTAGAATCCAACATATTGAGCAAAATAGTAAACATGATGACAATTAAATACATAGCCAATTAAACTAGTGCGGAAATAGGCATGGATTTAACAACTACGGAGCACATAGGGTTGAATTTCAGAATTGAAATAAGAACATACTAGTTAAGGAAGCAAGATACAAAAAGTAAAGCAGGCAGAATTCCAGAGCCTAGACTTGGCTTTCATCCGGCTAGACAAGCAGTTAGCACAAGTAGTAGAAAGAGAGAAAATAGAGAAATTTTTTTGCGAGTGTGTGTTGTTGAACTAATGTTCCTCTTTGAGAGGCAAAACAAGAGTGTATTTATAGCACTTAGGAGTAGGAAAAATAAGGTAAAGGAATCAAAAGTAACTCAATTAAGGAAAACCACAGAATCAAATCACATAACGGGGGTTCAGAATAGACCCCTTAATTAGGGGGTAATCGATTAACGGTAACAACAAGGGTTTAACTACGGCAAGGAGTCCAAATCATACCAAATAAGGGATCAATAAGAATCCAAAATTATACGGGCAATTAATTAAGGCAGAGATGACCAAATAAAGTCATAAACAAGGAAACAAATACAATCTATGCACACGAATCTTTACAGTAATCAACAAAACCTTCAAAAGAATACTGATTTTCGGGAAAGAATTACTCAAATTCCATAAATAGAAATTAAACTATGTAACACCTCACATAAATATAGAACTTAGCCGGAAAAGCAGGTTCGAACCCTAACTAAGATTAATTAGGGAAAAACCACAAAAATACGGATTTAACAAGGAATATGGTTTAAGTCCAAAAGATAGAGTAAACTAATATGACTGGTATCACAGAATAACCCAAAATCGAAGCAAAGATTGAAGAAATCAGTATATTATATAGAATCCACTAGAGTTTACAGAAATCAGTCACGATAATGAAATAACACTTATTAAAACACTGAGAGGTTAGAAAATCTTTGAAGAAAGTCTGGGATAAATCAGTTTAGAAATAGTTACCAGTCCAAATTAATTAATTAAAACATGAGACTTTTGAGGGAAACCATTTAATAATATTCAAGATCTAAAAAGATCTGAGAAGAATAAACAGTAATGAAATAGGATTTTCAAAAAAATAGCAGAGGTGAAGAGAATAGGTCAAGAACCCATAGATTCGTAATAAAACAAGGAAAGATCCTTACTTACAAACAACAAATGGCTTGAGAAAGGCAAGTTTCGGACCAGAACCCTTTGGGTTTCCTTGAGATCTTCTCAAGGATCCAAGAAATCGAACAACCATGGCGTATAAAAGACCAGGGCTGGTCGGAAAAGACATAGAAGCACCGTAGGGAAGAGGTTTACGCCGGTGACGGCGTTTAGGGTTAGGGTTAGGTCGAGAGTGAGTTGAGAGATGAGGGAGATGATGACGACAAGGGCTGGGAAAGAATGAAAGGATTTGGGTAGGTTAGGGGGGGTTAATTAAGGTAAGGATAATCGTATAACGTTTATCAAAATGATCAACGACCACAATTGAACGGGCTAGTGGTTCGGGGTAGGCAGATTGGGCGAAAAAGGGGTTTGGGCCAGCACTTTGGGTTAATATTAGAGAAGTTTTGGGTTGGTTTGAGGGGTTAGGTCCGGAAAATTATAGGAATCAAATAGGGCTATTTGTTAAATACCCTAACAATTTATAAAATAAATATTATATAAAATAATTAACAGATTATAAAAAAGAATTTTCATCCATAGAATTGTTTTAAAGTAACTACTCAACGTTTTTAAGAAATACAACGAGCTACTTTCTAGTAAAATATAGTAATAATGCATGCATGTGCTATAATTGCAAAGTTATTGCAACTATAATCCCAAATATGTAAATGTGGCTATTTGTGCAATATTTTAAACCTAATATAAACATAAATAGAAATATTAAGCCATGAAATTGTTATAAAGTCATTTGTGATGCAATTAGTAATTATTTATACAATAAAATACTGGGATAAATTAATAAAAATCCTTAGAAAAATGCAGAAATTATGAAAAAATATCAATTGATGCCAATGCATAGTTTGAAGGTATATATGCACTTTGAAAAATATTATAGGGAAAAATTGGTTGTCAACAACTGGGTTGGGGAAATGTCTCTAGGGTTTAGGTTAGGGAGATATAAGGAAAGGGGAAGGGCTATTGTGGGTCGTTGATCATCTAAGACCAACGACCATGATTGAAGGGGAAGTGGGGCGGATCCCACGGCAAGTCGCAACCGGATTAGGTGAATGGGGTTGTTTGGTTTGGGCTGCTGAGAGGTTTAATGGGGATGGGCCAACTGTTTAGGGCTTGTTTTTAAGTGAAATTAGCCCTGTATTGGACTATACAATTAAATACATTAAAATTTCTTATAATAATTAATAAAAAGTAATTATAAATAATAAAAATATCACTTATACTGTAAAATAATTGAAAATAATAGCTTAACGTTAAAAAAATATAAAATACTATTTAGTGTAATTAAATAATTGTGTATAGAATATAGGCTATCATTGTAAAATTGCGTAAATAATTCAAAAATGTAGATGTAATTATAAAATGAAGTAAAATGTTACGAAACATATATGTGGTGTAAACAATAAATTTGGATGATTAAGTCAACACAAAAATAATTTGAAAGGATAGTTAATAAATATTTGAACAATTTAAATGCAAGAAAATCAATTTAAAAGACTTAGAAATTATGAAAAATTATAGAAAATAATTATGTGACGCTTGTAGATTGGTGATGAACCAAGAATGATATTTTGAAAGTATATATGATATTTATAGAATATGAGAGCAACTTTGGTTATCAAAATCCGTATGTAACTATGACGACCCAAATTCCCTCTATTGGCAGTCGTGATGGCACCTAGACTTAAGGACTAGGTCAACTTATCATTAGCTGAAATAGAAATAATATTTAACCAACATTGACGATTTCAAAATAGAAAACTCTTTACAAAGAAAAAATCCCAAAAATGCTAGTACAAGTCATAAGCTCTATTGAGTTTGCTAGATAAAACTCTAAATACAGTTGTTTCGAAATAAGGAAAAATAGTATAAATACAACATTAGAAGGTGACTCCGAAGCCAGCGAACGCAAAAAAAGGTTTACCTTGAGTCTCCACATCAAAATCCGTACAACTACAAATGATCGAATGACTCCGATATACCTGGATCGACATAAAAATGTGCAGAAATGTAGTATTAGTACACCACAACGGTACCCAACAAGTATCAAGACTAACCTCCGTGGAGTAGTGATGAGGAACAATCATGACACCTATTGGACTAAATAACCTGAGCGAGTATAAGTGTAGATGTGATGACCCAGGGGGTCATTTTATGAAGTAAGACTCCGTTAAAGGTTTATTAACCATAAAAAGATTAATTTTAACTACCTCAATTTTCGTGCACAGTTCGGGCGTGAAACCGGAAAGCTTTTATGTGTAAATATAAGAAATACTAATTTTTAGAATTTAAAGTTTGGTTTTAGTTTACTTGAGTCAACCTTTCGACAATCCCGGTAGGTCCGCAGAAAAATATGGGATTTAGGCGTATGCCCGGAATTGAATTCCGAGGTTGCAAGCCTTAGAAATCAATTTTTGAAAGAAATTGTTTTGTTGAATTATTAATGAAATAAAGAAAGGAATTTACGTTTGAAACCATTGGTATCAAGCCCGTATTTTGGTTCCGGAGCCCGGTACAGATTTTTTATAGTATTTGAATACTATCTGTGAAATTTGGTGAAAATTGGAGTTTATTTGACGTGATTCGGACGTCCGGTTGTAAAATAGTGAACTTTAAAGAAAAATGATGAGTTTTAAGGTTTAATTCATCGTTCTACATGTTATTTTCTTGATTTGATCACACGCGCAAGTCCGTACGATGTTTATAGACTTTAGTGCATGTTTGCTTTGGAGCCCCGAGAGCTCAGGTGAGTTTCGGATAAACCACAGGGTATTTTTACACTTAGAAAAGCTTGTTGTTTTGATGCATCTGGTGCCCTACGATTTTGTGCTTCACGATCACGAAGCTACTCCCGCGATCGCGAAGGGTAAAATTTTTGGGAGTCATTTTTGTACTACGTGAACGCGAAGTCTGGGTCGCGAAGGCGAAGCATCGGTGGGATACCCTTCGCGAACGCCTGCCGACTCATGCGAACACGTTGAGTAAACTAGGCCTGGGGAAGGAGCCTGGGTTTTCTTCAATGCAAACGAGACCATTGGGCCGTGATCACGGAGGGTCTAGTTGGTAAAGCATCACGAACGCGGGCAGGCTAACGCGATCGCGTAGAAGGCCTGCCGAGTCATATTTAAACACTGTTAAACACATACAGAACCCTTTCTTTCACTATTTTTCGAACTACCAAGCTCTAAGGACGATTTTATTCACCAAATTTCATCCCCAAAGTGTAGGTAATCAATTGTAAACTCTACTTTTTAAATTACCCAATGTTTTTCATCACTTTTAAATAAAAAAATCAAGAATTTTCATGGTAAAAATTGAGGGTTTGGGTAAAATTAGGGAATTTTGTAAAAAACAAAACTTTACCTTGAATTGATGTCGGATTTAGAAACTAATTGCATATTAGAGATCGGGGTTAATGGGTAAACGTAATTCGATCCGAACCCCGAGTTTGGACCAAGCGAGCCCAGGGTCGGGTTTTAACTTTTTTGAGAAAACTTAGGAAAACCATAATTTTTCAGTAAAGTTGGTTCCTTTAGCATTAAATAATGAAATTAAACAAATTATGATAGATTCGAGTGTGTTGGAGGCGAATTCGAAAGGAAAAGAAGTAATTTAGCAGTGAGTGGCTTTCAGAATTGAGGTAAGTGTTGTGTCTAACCTTAGCTTTAGGGAATAGGTATTGTATGACAAATTTTTACCTGTTTGTTTGTTAAATCGATTGTATAGGTGAGGTGACAAGTACCTATACGTTGTGGTCAGGTCATACCATGCGAGTAAATGCTATTTCTTGTTATTCTGGTTGTTTTAAAGCCCATCATCTATGATTATTGTTGTTAGTGAAATGTTGAGAACATTGAGATGAGGTTGAAATGATAAATGATGATAGTAACCATGATGAAATATTGATTTCTTGTGAAATTCCTTTGAGAACATTGAGTTGAGATTGAAATATTAAATAGTGATAGAAATTATGATGAAATACTGTTTCTCGTGAAATCCCCTTTTATGTTGTTGATGATTTTATGAGATTGTGAGGAAGAGTGTAAAAGCACGAAGGGCGATGCCGTGTATTCTATTTATTATTTGGTGAGGCTGAGAGTAAAATCACTTAGGGTGATGCCGTGCAAGTTTACTTTCTATATTTAATTGCTAAAATTATTGTTGATCACTATCTGTGTTTGCCTTATTGTTTTCCTCATTCATGTTGAAAATTCCCTATCACATGTTCCCTTCTCATTAATTGTTGTTTACATTCTTTAATTGCTATAATTTTCATGTTAGCATGATTTTGATGTCCAGGTTTTATATGGTGTCTTGTCCTAGCCTCGTCACTACTTTGCCGAGGTTAGGATCGACACATACTCAGTACATGGTGTCGGTTGTACTGATACTACACTCTGCACTCTTTTGTGCAGATCCAGGTACCGACCAGCTTTAGGATATCTTAGTAGCCGATATCATCATTCAGAGACACGAGGTATATCTGCTGGGCCACAGATTCCTGGAGTCTTGTCCTAGCTTTATAGAGACTATTTCATTTTACTCAAATCAGATATATTATTTCTTTCAACCCATTATTTGTAGTATTCTTAGAGGTTGTTGAATTGTGACACCAGACCCTGGGTGGTCTTAGAGTTATATATATTTAGTTTATGGCTCAGTTTATTTATTTGTTTAGCATTTTATTTATGAGGTTATTCGCTGGAAATCATTAGACTTAATTTACTTTAAATTTATTTTATTGTGTTTAAATAAGTAACCAAAGGAAAAATAGCTAATGGAATTCTAACATTGGCTTGCCTAGCAAGTGTGGTGTTAGGCACCATCATGACCCCTAAGGTTGGGAATTTGGGTCGTGACAAGTTGGTATTAGAACACTAGGTTGCAAATTATTGAGGGCCTTGCTCAGCCCATTAGGTTGCAAATGGACAAAGAGACAGGGACTGGGATTTCTTTTCGGGATGCGGCTAATGTGGCCAGGAGGGTTGAGTCGGTTTTTGGGATGGGAGGTCAGGGATCAGACAAGAGGCCTCGCCATTCCGGTGGTTTCAGTGGTGCCTCATCTGCAGGCGGGGTTAGTTTTAGTAGAGTCCATTCTTCCAGGACATTCCATTCATCACTTTAGACTTCACATGGTACCTCAGGTGGTCGCGGTTCTTATATGCCTCCTTCTACTCAGCCAGTGTAAAGTGCACCTCCTCTCCAGGGTGTTCAGGGTGGTTATACTGGTCCACATGGCTAGTTTTACGGCCAGCAGTCTCAGCAGCCGAGGTCTTGTTACACTTATGGTGACCCGAGGCACATTTCCAGCTATTGCCCACGCGCATCGGATAATTCTCAGTATCAGAATTCCCGTGCTATAGTTCTAGCACTGCATGCCCAGCCAGCCAGGGGTAGGGGTCGGGTAGCTAGAGGTAGAGGACAAATTGTTAGAGGTGGAGGTCAGGCCGCTAGGGTTGGAGGCCATCCCGCTAGAGGTGGAGGTCCTCCCATCAGAGGTCCTCCTAGAGACATGGTTCAGGGTGGTGGAGCCCAGCCCCGATTATATGCATTTCGATCTAGACCCGAGGCGGAGTCCTCCGATGCTGTGATTACATGTATCATTTCAGTTTGCAATAGAAATGCCTCAGTTTTGTTTGATCCGGGGTCTACTTATTCTTATGTGTCATTCTATTTTACCTCGTATTTTGTTGTGCCCCGCAATTCTTTTAGTGTCCCTGTTTAGGTGTCTACGCTGGTAGGGGAGGCTATTGTTGTAGATCGGGCATATCGTTCGTGCGTAGTCATTGTTGAGGATCTTGAAACTAGTGTAGACCTGTTTTTTCTTGAGATGATCGATTTTGATTTCATATTGGGCATGGATTGGTTGTCACCTTATTATGCCATCTTTGACTATCACGCCAAGACAGTTACTTTAGCTTTGCTAGGATTGCCTCGGGTAGAATGGAAAGGGACTCCTGGTCATTCTCCCAGCAGAGTGATTTCTTATGCCAAGGCTCATCGCATGGTTGAGACGGGATGTATGGCTTATTTGGCTCATATTCATGATTCTGATGCCGAAATTTCTTGAATAGATTCAGTGCCCATTATTCAGAAATTTCCCTAAGTGTTTCCTGCAGACCTTCTGGGAATGCCACTCGACAGGGATATCGATTTTTGTATTGATGTTGCCTCGGGCACTCAGCCCATTTCTATTCCTCCATACCGGATGGGTCCACTAGAATAAAAGAACAGTTGAAAGACCTGTTTGATAAAGGTTTCGTCAGGCCTAGTGTCTCTCCTTGGGGTGCACCGGTTTTATTTTTAAAGAAGAAGGATGGATTTATTAGAATGTGCACATATTACCGGCAGTTGAATAAAGTTACTATCAAAAATAAGTATCCATTGCCGAGAATTAATGATGTATTTGATCAGCTTCAGGGTTCTAGAGTGTTTTCAAAAATTTATCTGAGATCGGGCTACCATTAGTTGAAGATTAGGGCGTTCGATGTTCCTAAAACAACCTTTCGGACAATGTATGGGCACTATGAATTTTTGGTGATGTCTTTTGGCTTGACTAATGCCCCAGCAGACTTTATGGATTATATGAATCTAGTTTCCAAGCCCTATATAGATTCCTTTGTAATCGTGTTCATTGATGATATTCTTATATACTCCCGCAGTTGGGAGGAGCATGAATAGCACCTCCGTATAGCACTCCAGACTTTGAGGGATAATAAGTTGTCTGCAAAATTTTCAAAGTGTGAGTTATGGTTAGAGTCAGTAGCTTTCTGGGGTCACGCCGTATTAGCAGAGGGTATTCAGTTAGATTCTAAGAAATTAGAGGCACTCAAGAACTGGCTTAGACCAACTTCAACCACCGAAATCAGGAGCTTCTTAGGTTTGGCGGGATACTACCATCGTTTTGTGGAGGGGTTCTCATCTATAGCAGCCCTAGTGACAAGATTGACTCAGAAGGGTGCCCCATTTAAATGGTCGGATGCATGTGAGGCGAGATTTCATAAGCTCAAGACAGCCTTGACTTCAGCACCGGTATTGGTGTTACCATCAGGTTCAGGATCTTTCATGGTATATTGTGATGCTTCCCGTGTTGGGCTTGGAGAATTATTGATGTAGGATGGCAGGGTGATAGCATATGCATCACGACAGTTAAAGATTCATGAGAAGAATTATCTGGTCCATGACTTAGAGTTGACAACCATTGTTCACGCGTTGCAGATTTGGAGTCATTATCTTTATGGCGTGCCATGTGGGGTTTACACGGATCATCATAGCCTCCAGTACTTGTTCAAGAAAAAGGATCTTAATTTGAGACAGAGGAGATGGTTAGAGTTATTGAAAGATTATGACGTCACTATATTGTATCATCTGGGAAAGGCCAATGTGGTGGCCGATGCATTAAGTAGAAAAGCAATAACTATGGGCAACCTTTCATGTATTCTAGTTAGTGAGAGACCGTTAGCTTCAGACATTCCAGACGTTGGCTAACCAGCTCGTGAGGTTGGATATTTTTCCCAGCCATGTTCTAGCTTGTACAGTTGCTCGATCTTCCTTATTCGAGCGTATTAGAGATCGACAAGATGATGACCCACATTTGATGGTCATTAGGGACACAGTTTGGCACGGTAGTTCCATGAAAGTTACAGTTATAGATGACGGTGTTTTGAGGATGCAGGGTAGTACATGTGTGCTTAACGTTGACGACCTTCGTGAGTTGATCCTTCAGGAGGCTCACAGTTCTAAGTATTCTATTCACCCAGGTGCTGCCATGATGTACCACGACTTGCGACAACATTATTGGTGGAGAAGGATGAAAAAGGATATTGTTGCTTATGTGGCTCGTTGTTTGAATTGCCAACAGGTGAAATATGAGCATCAGAGATTCGGTGGTTTACTTCAGCAGTTAGAGATTCCTGAGTGGAAGTGGGAGCGTATCACTATGGACTTCGTTGTTGGACTCCCATGGACTCAAAGGAAGTTTGACGCCGTTTGGGTTATTGTCGACAGGCTGAGTAAATCAACACATTTCATTCCAGTGGAAAGTACTTACACTTCAGAGCGGTTGGTCGAGATATATATTCGAGAGATTGTCCGCCTTCACAGTGTGCCCGTGTCTATCATTTCTGATCGAGGTACGCATTTTACCTCGCTCTTTTGGAGGGCAGTTCAGCGAGACCCGAGTTGAGCTTACCACAACATTTCATCCTCAGAAGGACGGGCAGTCTGAGTGTACTATTCATATTCTATAATATATGCTCTGCACTTGTGTTATTGACTTTGGAGGTTCTCGGGATGAATTCTTTCTGTTAGCGGAGTTTGCCTACAATAATAGTTATTAGTCAAGCATTCAGATGGCTCCCTATGATGCGTTATATGGTAGGCGGTGTATATCGCCAGTTGGATGGTTTGAGCCGTGAGAGGCTCCGCTATTGGGTACGGACTTAGTTCAAGAGGCCTTAGATAAGGTCGAGATTATACAAGATCGGTTTCGTGCAGCTCAGTCCAGGAAAAATAGTTATGCCGACCGTAAGGTTCGTGATGTGGCATTCATGGTTGGAGATAGAGTATTGCTTCGTGTATCACCCATGAAGGGTGTCATGAGATTTTGGGAAGAAGGGCAAGTTGAGCCCTATGTATATCAGGCCATTTGAGATTCTTAATAGAGTCGGGGAGGTAGCTTATAGACTTGCGTTGCCTCCAGGGTTATCCTTCGTTCATCCGGTATTTCATGTATCTATGCTCCAGAAATATCACGGTGACCCGCCCCACGTGTTAGATTTCAGCTTTGGTCCAATTGGACAAAGATTTGACTTTTGAGGAGGATCCAGTAGCCATTCTAGACCGGCAGGTTCGTCAGTTGAGATCAAAAAGTTATCCTTCAGTTCGAATGCAGTGTAAAAGTCATCCCGTTGAGGCAGCTACTTGGGAGTCCGAGTCGGACAGGCAGAGTAAATTTCCATACTTGTTTGCTAATTCAGGTAATCTTCTATGTTCATTCCAGGACGAACATTTGTTTTCGAGATGGAGATTGTGATGACCCAAGGGATCATTTTATGAATTAAGACTCCGCTAGGCTTATTAACCATAAAAAGATTAAATTTAACTGCCACAATTTGCGTGCGTAGTCCAGGCGTGAAACCGGAAAGCTTTTATGTGCAAATATAAGAAATACTAATTTTTAGAATTTAAAGTTTGATTTTAGTTGATTTGAGTCAACCTTTTGAGTAAATGGATCCGGATCTATGTTCCGACAATCCCGGGAGGTCCGCAGAAAAATATGGGACCTGGGCATATGCACAAAATTAAATTCCGAGGTCCCAAGCCTTAGAAATCAATTTTTGAAAGAAATTATTTTGCTGAATTATTAATGAAATAAAGAAAAGAATTAACATTTGAAACCATTAGTATCGGGCCTGTATTTTGGTTCTGTATCTCGCTACACATTTTTATAGTATTTGAATACTATCTGTGAAATTTGGTGAGAATCGGAGTTTATTTGACGTGATTCGGACGTCCGGTTGAGACATAATGAACTTTAAGTGTTCTTGAGAAAAATGATGAATTTTGAGGTTTAATTCATAGTTCTATATGTTATTTTCATGATTTGATCGCACGATCAAGTCCGTATGATGTTTTTAGACTTGCGTGCATGTTTGGTTTGGAGCCCCGAGGGCTTGGGTGAGTTTCGGATAGACCACGGGGTATTTTTACACTTACAAAAGTTTGTTGTTTTGCTGCATCTGTTTCCCAACAATTTTCTGCTTCGCGATCGTGAAGCTACTCCCATGATCACGAAGGGCAAAATTCCTGGGAGTAGTTTTTGTACTATGCGAACGCGAAGTCTGGGCCGCGAACGCAAAGCATCGGTGGGATACCCTTCCCAAACGCGTGCCGACTCATGCGAACTCGTTGAGTAAACTGGGCATGGGGGAGGAGCCTAGGTATTCTTCTATGCAAATGCGACCATTGGGCCGCGATCGAGAAGGGCCCAGCTGTTAAAGCATCGCGAACGCGGGCAGGCTCACGCGATCGCGTAGAAGGCCTGCCCAGTCATATTTAAACATTGTTAAACACGGACAAAACCCTTTCTTTCACTATTTTTCGAACTACCAAGCCCTAAGGACGATTTTCTTCACCAAAGTTCATCCCCAAAGTGTAGGTAATCAATTCTAAACTCTACTCTTTCAATTACCCAATGTTTTTCATCACTTTTAAATCAAAAAATTTAATAATTTTCATGGTAAAAATTGAGGGTTTGGGTAGAGTTAGGTAATTTTGTAAAAATTTAATCTTTACCTCAAATTGATGTCGGATTTCAAACTAATTGCATATTCGGGCTCGGGGGTGAATGGTAAACGTAATTCGGTCTGAACCCCGAGTTTGGACCAAGCGGGCCCGAGGTCAGGTTTTAACTTTTTTTTAGAAAACTTAGGAAAACCATAATTTTTCAGTAAAGTTTGTTCCTTTAGCATTAATTAATTATATTAAACTACTTATTATTAGATTCGAGTGCGTTGGAGGTGAATTCGAAAGGAAAAGCGGTAATTGAGCAATGAGTGGCCTGCGGAATTGAGGTAAGTATTGTGTCTTACCTTAGCTTGAGGGAATAGGTATTGTATGACTACTTGTTACCTGTTTGTTTGTTAATGTATAGGTGAGGTGATGAGTACCTATATGTTGTGGTCGGTCATACCATGTGAGTAAATGCTATTTCTTGATATTCTGGTTGTCTTAAAGCCCATCATCTGTGATTATTGTTGTTAGTGAAATGTTGAGAACATTGATTTGAGATTGAAATGATAAATGATAAGAGTAACCGTGACGAAATATTGATTTCTTGTGAAATTCCTTTGAGAACATTGAGTTGTGATTGAAATATTAAATGGTGATTGAATTATGATGAAATACTGTTTCTCGTGAAATCCTCTTTTATGTTGTTGATGATTTGATGAGATTGTGAGGAAGAGTGTAAAAGCACGAAAGGTGATGCCGTGCAAGTTTACTTTCTATCTTTAATTGCTTAAATTATTATTGATTACTATCTGTGTTTGCCTTATTGTTTTTCTGAGTCCTTATGTTAAAAATTCCCTATCACATGCTCCCTTCCCATTAATTGATGTTTACATTCTTTAATTGACATTATTTCCTGTTAGCATGATTTCGATGTCCAGGTTTTATGTGGTGTCTTGTCCTAGCCTTGTCACTACTTCGTCGAGGTTAGGCTCGACACTTACTCATCACATGAGGTCGGTTGTACTAATACTACACTCTGCACTCTTTTGTGCAGATCCAGGTACCGACCAACGTTAGGAGATCTTAGTAGCCGATATCATCATTCGGAGACACGAGGTATATGTGTCGGCGTCCGCAGATTCTTGGAGTCTTCTCCTAGCTTTATAGAGACTGTTTCATTTTACTCAAAACAGATATATTATTTCTTTCAGCCCATTTTTTGTAGTATTCTTAGAAGTTCGTGAATTATGACACCAGACACTAGGTAGTCATAGAGTTATATATATTTAGTTCGTGGCTCGGTTTATTTATTTGTTTGACAGTTTATTTATGAGGTTATTCGCTAGAAATCATTAGACTTAATATACTTTAAATTTGTTTTTTAGTGTTTAAATAAGTAACCAAAGGAAAAATATCTAATCGAATTCTAACATTGGTTTTCCTAGCAAATGTGGTGTTAGGCGCCATCACGACCCCTAAGGTTGGGCGTAACGACCCGATCGGGTCGTTCCGTGAGATTTACCCCATTTCCCCTGTTTTTGCATTTGTCATGTATCGCTATCTTATTTTTGATGTATTAGGTCAGTTGGTTTAGGTCCCGAGTGGTTATAATGAGAGTTTAGGCATTTAGCCTTTTAAAGTAGCCTAATAGTTGAGAAAGTCAACTGAGAGTTGACTTATTAGTAAACGACCTCGGAATGCAGATTTTATGGCTCGAATAGCTTTGTTAGATGATTTGGGACTTAGGAGTGTGTTCGGAATATTTTTTTGATGCCCGGTGTAGAATTAGGCTTGAATTGGCGAAACTTAGTTTTTGGCGATTTCCAGTCGGCAGTGGAAATTAGGTTATCAAGGTCGGAATGGAATTTCAGAAGTTGGAACAGGTTTGTAATGTCAATTTGGATATGTCTGCAAATTTCAGGTTAATCGGAGGTGTTTTGGTTAATTTCGGCGTAGTTGGTGAATTTTAGGAGTTCAAAGTTCTTAGGCTTGAATTTAATGTGAATTTGGTGTTTTAGTGTTGTTTTTTGTGTTACAAAGGCTCGACTAAGTTTGAATGATGTTATGGGATATGTTGGTCGGTTTGGTTGAGGTCCCGAGGGCCTCGAGCGTGTTTCGGATGGTTAACAGACCAACTTTTGGCTTGAAATCTGGGCAGGTTGCTGCTGGTGTAAGGTTCTGGTTTCCTTCTACGTGATCGCTTGAGGATGTTTATGATCGCGTAGGGTTAATTGGTGAGGCAGCATTTTTTGTTAATCGCGATCGCGGGGAATGGTTTGCGATCGCGTGAGTATGAGTATTTGGTCAGTGCGATCGCGCGGTTGCGATCGCGTAGAGTTAAAAGGGCGAGTGGGTGAGTTGAGCTTTGTTCTTCGCGATCGCGTGGAACGGTATGCGATCGCATGGGTTTAAGTCTTGATGAATCACAATCGCGTGAGGTTTCCTGCGATCGCGTAAGGTAAATTGACGGGGCAGCAAGTTTTTTCATTGCGATCGCGTGCTGAAGTTTGCGGTCGCAGTGAAGAAATTATTTCAGCTGGGTAGAACCTTTAAAAGGCCTGGTGTGCGAATTTGGTCCTCATTTCTTCCAAAGTTGCATGAAAATTTGAGAGCTTCTGAGAGGGGATTGAAGGGAAATCAAGGAAAATCATCTGGAGGTAAGAATTCCAACTTCATAACATGTTTCTATGTCAATTCTTAAGTGATTAAGCCACAAAAATTTCTGGAAATTTATTTAAGATTGGGGAAGAAGGGTCCATGAGAATTGATTTTTCTTTTGAGGATTTGAGTGGCAATTGTGGTCCGATTTTTGTGTTCTTGGTATGTATAGAATTGGGAGATGACGAGGGTTCTAATGACGTAAAAAATTTCGAATTCCGAGTCGTGGGACTGGGGCTCGGGTTTGGCCGAATTCCGAGATTTTGTTTAATTTTGATGATTTTCGATTGGGTTGTGTTCCATGAGTATATTTTGATGATGTTAACTGGTTTTTGGCTAGATTAGGAGCAATCGGGAGCCACTTTGAGGGGCAAAGACATAGCGTACTAGTGTCGTGGCCCGGTAGAGGTAAGTAATGGTCTTAAATTTTGTCCTGAGGGTATGGAAACCCGGACTACATATTTTCTCACTTGAATTTGGAATGGCGCACATGTCGGATGACGAATATGTGGCGCATAATGATTTTTGGATTGGACTAGGTCCTCTCCGCGGCAATTAATATGTTGCATATTTACTCAAAAACTTGTGTTAAATTATATTCTAAAGATTTGTGAAATATTTGGGCTATAAGCCGTGTTTGGGGCCTCGTGTTGATCTGTTTAGACACTTTGAGGGTGTTTTACTGCTGTTTTCCTCACTACCTGTTGATGGTTTTTACTTAGCATCATTATGCATACTGTTTTATTTGAAACTCAGCCTGATTCACACTACATGAGCATTAAAATGATGTTTTCGCGTCGAGTACCTCGTTCTATTACTTCGCCCGAGGGGCTTTTCGAGTGGTTTCACCGAGTGTGGCCGAGGGCCAAGAGTGATGGTGAGGTGTTGAGTGATATTAGTGCTTGGGCTGAAGGAGACCCTCCGAAGTCTGTACACACCCTCAGTGAGCGCACCGAGTGCGAGTGATTGGGAGGCTTGAGTGACTGTGAGGTGCTGAGTGATTGTGAGGTGCTGAGGGATTGTGAGGAAACGCCCGAGGGGCTGTTTATGAAACATGTTTTCGCCCGAGGGGCTACTTATGATTTCACTACATTCATTGCATACCAAATCTTTGTTTTAAAGTTACTAAAAATGTGCATCGTTTTAAGAACTTTTATGAAGTTGATTTCGAAGGCATGATGATTTCGTATATTTATGTATACTATTGGAAAGTAAGGCTGTGTATATTGTGACATTGATTTTATGTGGTTCCTTGCTTCTTATACCTGATTTATCTCCAATACTACTGAGTTGGCGTACTCACATTACTCCCTGCACCTCTGTGTGCAGATTCAGGAGCAGAGATCAAGCATTAGCTTATATATATATCGCAGCGGAGCCAGATCGTGGGGGTATAGAGGTAGCTACTCAGCGTTCGCAGCATCTCTGCTTTCCCTTCCTATTGTATTTATCTTTGATTCGGAGTTTTGTTTCTTAATACTTTATTTTGGCTTATTTCACTAGATGCTCATGACATGTTGGCTCCGGGTTTTGGGGATGGCAGTACTGTATATAAAATTGCCTATTATATTAAGAACTTTCTGTATATTGCTATGAATTCTTGAAACTTAAATGGGATTTTCAAAAGAAATTGTGAACACGCTGTAGTTGGCTAGCCTAGTTCCACAATAGGGGCATCACGGTCGGTTAGGATTTGGGATCGTGACAGTAGAACTAACAGAACAAGATATCTCTATCAAGCTATGCATAATGTCAATGATAATATGGTATTTGCAATAAGAAATAAAAGCAACAATTAGCAGCGGAACACAACAAGAAATAACACATTAGAGTAAGATGAACACAATCTAAATATGGTGAGCACAATTAAAAGAAGGGCAGGTAGAAACTAGATGAATATTGTCATGCCTCGAACCTTGGCCTGGACGTAACACGACACTCAGTAGCTGACTAAATGTGACCGAGCGAACCAACTGACCGGCTGCATCAACATGTAATATCATAATATAATGAATGCAGAAGATAAACTAACATATGCTGATATACTGAAAGTCTGAATGATATAAATCAAAGTGTCGAAACATTAATACAAGTCTAAAACATATATGTAGTCAACATTGCTTAACATGAAAATTATGTGACTTTGTCTAACTGTTACTCTAGTCTAAGAATCCTCTAATGAAGTAATAGAAACATTGACTATCTGTATATACTGAAAGACTGCAAAGTGATGATAAAGCCCTGAAAGAACTGGGGATTACCAAACAACTGGTACGAGAATTCTAGAGCTCTGAATCGTCAACCTGTAAATCATTACGTGCATCGTGAGATGCATGCCTTGGGAAAAAGGGACGTCAGTACATTTGAATTGCACTTGTATGTAAAACAACTGAAAAAAGAACTGTAAGTACTGAAACTGAAACTGAGCTGATAACTGAGAATGAATAACATAAAACTAAAATGATAACTGCTGAAACTGAAACTAAAATGATAACTAATAAATGATAACTGATGATATCTCATAACTGATAACTAAAATGATAACTACTAAAAGTGAAACTGAAAGGATAACTGATAACTAATAACTGAACTGAATAAATGAAGTAAGGATATGAGGACTCCCTCTTCTGAATAATGAACAACCTGTTTACCATAATATTAAACTGCGGCCTCATGCCCAATATATATGTGCACAAATTGCGGCCTCGGACCCAAATATACGTATACATAACTGCGGCCTCAGGTCCAAAAGTTGATAAAGCATCCAAAGATGTATAAATCATAAACTACAGCCTCGGGCCCAAATATAGGTGTTTAACATTCAGGGATTTAGAATCAGGAACTGAGAATCATACTACAATACCTGATACTGAAATACTGAATCATACAGAGTTAAATAATACTTGAATACTGAATAGGACTAGACTGAGACATGTATTCTTGAACTCATTATGAACACTGAAACTTCAACTTCTTATGACATGCTGAGTAAGCTATACTGACACTCGGGGACATCAAACCAAGTCTATATTGAATACGAACTGAGCTCACAACATTCAGAATGAAAGTCATGTACAAGTTATGAAGCTAGAGAATAGAAGTTCTGCAACTATTCAAGGAACTAGGCTTAACTATATTTCTGAGGCAATTATTAACATCGTAAAGAAAACGCATGGAGAATTAGTAACATTCCCAAACATAGAGAGTTAGCCTCACATACCTTGACTCTAGTCCTTTTAAGCGTAGCACAATGTTTCGTCGCCTCTTTCAACGATAATCTATGGAAATATATATCAAGAGGAACCAATATTAGCACTACGGCTCATGTTTTGGTATCTTTGGAATTTTATGAAATTCCTTATGGGCGTAAAGCCTCATAGCCCTTAACAACTGGTGTTTTCTTCACTAATTTTTCATTCTTATACTTCTAGGTGATTCTACAATCCCAAATAAATGTAACTAACACAATTTTTCATCACTCAAATGTTTACAACAATTATAATCCAACAATCCAAAACCCTAGCGTAGTTCTTATGGTTCTCTTTATCAAACCCATTCACTATTCTCCCAAAAACTCATCAATTCATAGCGAAAAATGATTAGGGAGTAGAAGCATTACCTTTTCGAAGTTTACACCTCTAGAATTTGAGTTCTAGGGTTTTCTTTCTCAACAATAGTGTCTCAACCAAATATCTAATGAGTGGAAGGGTATACCCATGTTAATAAGGTGTTGAAGAATTGAAATTAAATTAGTATCATCTTTGTAACTTACCTTGGATGATGGAGGGACCTTGGGGAAGTTGGGTTCTTGAGAGCTCCCCTTTCTAGAGTAGGTTTTCGTGTTTGGGGTGTGGGGGAATGAGGTAAGGATTTTAAATAAGTGAACACGTCCCAATATTTAGAAGGAATATAAAAACAATAACTAGGTAAGCGGCGTTGGTGCAAGGCACCGTCAGAGGCACCAAACTCACTGTGCAAGGCGTCATATGAGGCGCCAAAACTATAGTGCCTTTCACTCTCTGGGGTGCTGAGGTTACACTGCCTTGCACTGTTAAGGGAACTGATGTTATAGTGCCTTGATCTTTCAGGGGCGCTGATGTTATGGCTGTGAGTTTTTATGGCCTTGCACTGTCTTGCTATAAAATGTACCTCCCATAAACTTAGTCGATTCAATTGAATTTTATGCACCTCACACTCGATCTTGATTCTAAAATAATTGTTTACATCCATACCTATCCCGATAGGAATTCACATGATTAAAAGGTAACATTAATACTCATTTAACGCATCCACATCTAATCCGGATTTACGGGGTGTTACAAAATAACCATTTTCACATAAGGTTTTATCCATTAATCTCCACGAGTTACCAAACCTCAAAATATTCAATATTCACGGGTCCCAATTTGTGAACCTTAAACACTTGGCATCTTGTGCCTTCATTACAACCAATAACTGCATGGATGACGCACGTGCCAATAAAACACTTCTCATGTAGAGGCAAATAGACGAGGGTGCATAGAAATGATTAATAACATCAGGATCCATTTTCTTAAATCGTTAGGGGTGATTAACTACGTGCATGCTTGTGCCATAGTACTATCACAGTTCAAGACAACTAATAAGAATATAAACAATGAATGACACATAAGAAACTATTACCACGAAATGATACGGTATAACTCACACAGACTAAGCACACCACTACACAAATAACAACAATAACAATGCTCCCAAGCCATCACAAGTCATCACAATCAATACCTGACGTAGCCCACCTTGTCACACCACGTGCACAATAATAAAGTAAATCCCACCTTGTCTCGCCACACGTGTAGAATAATGTTCCCACCCTATCCTGCCACATGCGCAACCCACATATATAGCCCGCCTTGTCACGCCGCATGTGCAAATATAAGTAGTAACAATAGCATGTTAGATACCTCGTGCAACACAACAACATCTGCACGGCAGAAACCTTGTTCATCAGAATAAAAACTGCATGGCAGAAACCTCGTGGATCACAATAACAATCGCACGAAAGAAACCTCGTGCATCATAATAACAATTGTACGGAAAAAACCTCGTGCATCACAGTAACAAGTAAAACAACAACAATGATAATAACACAAGAGTACAACAAACAAATCAACACAGAAATTCCAAAACTCAAAGAAACGGAAGATACGAACTCCCAAGGGAAAACACAACAGAAAATAACGATACCACCTAGAAATACCTCAACAAAGAAGAGATACTGATAGAATATATGAGTCCACCAAACTGTATAGAGAACTGGTCTTGTAACAGTTCCCACACTACTAAATAATGAAACAGTAAGTAAATGGGACACAGGATTTTTACGTGGAAAAATCCCTACTCAAGGGTATAAAAAACCACGACCTACACTGGTAGGATTTCAACTTCACCAACTTGCAATACACCTATTGCAAGCCACTTGGTAATAAATCTATTACAAAGACTTCAACCTAACTAACTTGTACTACACCTATTACAAGCCACTTTGCAAAACACTTATTACAAAGACTTCAATTTATGACTAACTCTAGTCATAATATAAACTCAGCGGGTTTATGTTTTGAGGTTCCTAAATAAAGCTTCTAAGTAAGCATAATACAATGAAGAACAAATACAAAGGTAAAACTCAACTACGGACATACAAAGACTCGTTATGGAACTGGTCTATAGTAGTGTTGCACTTTGTTCTTGATACACTTGTGACTTCAATGCTAGATGATAAGCTCTTGAATGCTTGGGAGAATATCACTAAATTTTCAAGTGATGTTTTTTTGCAATAATACTTGTTGATATACTTTGGATGACATCACTTGGATGATGTACACACTTGGTAGGTGCAAGGCCCTTCCCAATGGGAAGTGACTGCTGCATTGTTTCTGCACTGTAGCGTGCACAGTTACAGGCAGTCACTTTGCACCTGTAGAGTTGACTTTGTACTTCTGTCAGGGAAACTCCAAGGGATCAGGTCCATGAGTTGGTTCTTGTACATCTAAAACCATACAGCTCATATTAGTTTAAGTCCAATGTTGAAGAATTATACCAAGTATACAGTAGGTTCTTTATCTGGTTCTTGATAATAAGTTTGTTCGATCATCAAAACGTAAATCTGGGAAACCTTAAACCCATCAATTTCCCCCTTTTTGATGATGACAAACTTTAGAAATTGACAACCACTTACAGAGATAAAGTACCAGGAACTTCACAAGTTCCCCCTGACTCTATGCTTCCCCCTTAATCAGATCCACCTACTTCAATTTTCAATTTATCTTCCCCCTTTTGGAATAATTAAAAATACATAAGCAAGGAATTAGCATAAAGAAGTCTAACCGATATAAGCCATGTCACATATGTGCACACAACATGATAGAAAAGAGAAGCAGAAGAAAGGTTAGCATTTTACTATCAAAAGAGAAGTCTTGATTGATAATTGTTAAAAAGCACAAGTCTTTTCCATTACAGCAAAAGTGAGTTTGGACTGTTTGAGACAGGAGAAGTACAAGTGAATTCCAATCACACCACTACAAAAACAAAGAAGGAAAAACTACTACAGTCATCAAAACAACAAGATAAACCGGTAACTGAAGGGTTTTCTTAAGGGACACTGGAGGAGGAAGGCTTGGAACAGACAACAAGGGTTTTGAGAACAATATACATTCGAGGATTGGCGGACATTTGCTCTTGAATCAGTTTCTCCCTTAGGTTCTCCACTTATTGCCTGAGCTCAGCTTTTCATTAGACAGACGAGCAACTTCTTCATTAGAAGAGCTAGAAGATCCAGATGCTCCCCCAGCCTAACTAAGCCGAGTCTCAAGAATGGCATTCCTTGCCTTCAACTTTCAGATTTCTTCTGCGACGCTATTTTGAGCGTTGATGAGTTGAGAAATCGTTGAAGTGCTCCCCATTGCCCCAACTTTTTCAGTACATTCATATTCTTCTAGATTGGTCTTTGAAAATGTTTATTTCTTGGTTCCCATTTTCAGATTGCCCAAGGGTACATTGAATAACTTGAAGACCCGTGTGAGAAGAAACCCATATGGAAGCCCATGGTTCCCATCTTTATAACCTGACACTTTGTGCATGTGCTCGATCATAATGGATGGTAAGTCTATAGAACGTAACTCATCGAGTGCCTCCATTAGGTATAGATCAGATCAGACATAGAAGTAATGGACCTCCTCTCAGCACAGGGAAGCAGAACCTTGCTAACACTTTAGAGGGGACGCCTGAACAGATTTCTCCTTCACAATGGCACGCCTGAAATTTGATCCACAAGAACCCCTTACAGATGGGACCTTGAGAATGTTCCCCATCACAGAAGCATCCAACACCATATCCACTCCATTAACTAACACACAGATGTGGTCACCTTCAACAGTGAAGAGGCTGGCATAAAAACTTTGAACCTCATCCTCATAAAATTTGGGGACATCTTCCTTGAGAAGATGGCTCCATTGTTGAAACTCCACCATCTCTAAAATCTGTCTCATTCCCGCCATTTATGAGATTTCTGGGTCACACATACGACCCCACAACACTTTTTGATATCTCATTCTTTCATGTCCCAGCACATTTTCACTTTTCATCTTCTTTTCAAAATCGGGTTCCCAATTAGTTTCCCACTTTCTCTTTCTAGACTTCGCAACAGACTTGCCTTCACCACTTGATTCTACCAGAATGTCATCCTTAGACACATAATCCTCCTCCACTCCTTGTTTAGACTTGGAACCACTTTTCACAAACGTTTTACTTGATTTTTCAAAGACTTCTTTGAAGCACTAGCAACAAATTGTTTCTTTTTCTTGGACAACTTATCTAATGAACTAGGTTCCTCCAGAGCATCCTCATCTACCTCTACCACTGGAATATTTTTGTCACACATAATTTCCCTTTCTTTCATCAGCCTCTTCTTCTTCTTCTTCTTGCTACTCCTTCTATTTTTCTTTAGAGCAGACTCAAAAGCCTCCTTCTTTTGCAACCTAGTAGTGGGTTGTTTAGAAGAGGGATTAAGCGTGACTTAGCTTTCTAATTTTGAAGCGATCACTAAGAACCATATCGTACTCATCGTCCTCATCATTAGGTTCCTCAACAGGATGGATAGACTTCAACGGCTCAGTGTAAAAGTGAGGAGAGGAGGTAGGGTTGAAGCTTATTTGGGAAGAAAAATCTTAACATGTCTCCTCAGGGAGAGGATCAGGTTCAGCAGTAGGGTTTTCACAAGCTTCCTCAGGTGCGGGAGACTCAAAGATCATTATGGTTCCTCTTCTCCTAAGCACAGAGTTTCTCCCCCCCTAAGGCTCAGGCAGGTCAGATGGTCCTACACACACCAGGCTCTCAGCGGCAATGGCCATTAGGTTTTCTGCTGCTTCTTTTGCCAGTGATTCTAAGGGAGCCATAGAGTCCAAGACTGGAGAGTTTATGTACTGATCAGTGTCTTCCTCAAAGACCCCTATTTCTTGATGATTTACATAATCTATTTCACCCTTGTTTTGGTCTGTGAGAGCATCAGGCAACATGGTTTAGGGAAGGTCGTTCATCAGCCATGGTGGAAAGATGGGTTGAAGATTCTGAGAGAGTGGAGAGATAGAGTAAATATTGACCGTTTAAGACTAAGGAGGTGAGAGGGTTTTATAGAGAGAAGAGATAATAATAAGGGGGGAGAGGAACGGGTTCTGAAACATCGGTAGGTTTGTAGGCAGATGCAACGTTGCAGAAGAAGTTGAAAATATTTGAAAGAAAAACACGTGATATAAATATTTTGAAACGGTGAATGATGTGACAGTTAATTTTGTTTCTTTTGAGATATGCATGAGAAAAATACAAGACTACTAACCTGTGGTACAAGAACCAGGTTCCTGACCAGTTTTTGTCAAAAGATTTGTTTTTTCGACTCTCTTTTGTAGCTCATGCACTATTGCTTTAGCTTCTATAATCATCAAGCGTGTCTACCTGCAACGGTATAGATGTGAGTTAGGCTTGGTCAGAAAACTCTTTAGCTAAATTTACTTGAATATGACCTTTATACTATAGGAAGAGAAGCAGGTCCTCAATGAGGTTTGATTAACCCCAGTGCCATTCTATTTCGCTCAAAGTGTTCCCTGCTTAAAGCTTTAGTGATGATATATGCAATTTGGTCTTTTGTTCAACAGAACATCATGCAGATAAGCCCCTTTTCTACATTGTCTCTAACAAAATGATGTATGACATCAATGTGCTTGGTTCTCTTATGTTGGACCGGGTTCTTTGCCATGTTTAGTGTGTTGGTGTTTCACATAGGAGAGGTACACAATCAGTGTGTACTCCAAAATCCTCCAATCGTTGTTTAATCCACAGTAGCTGAGCATAGTAGGAGGCTGCAAAAACATATTCTGCTTCTGCTGTTGAGAGAGCTACTGAATTTTTCTTCCTTGTACCCCATGAAATTAGACATGATCCTAGGAAATGAGCCATTCCAGATGTCCTTTTCCTGTCCACCAGATAGCCTACACAATCAGTATCAGCATAACCAACAAGATTTAAATTGTCACCTGAAGGGTAATATAGAACCAGGTCATGTGTTCCCTTAAGATATCTCATAATCCTTTAAGCATCCTTTAGGTGAGATTCCTTGGGACTTTATTGGAACCTTGCACATAGACCCACACTGAACACAATATCTGGCCAGCTGGTAGTAAGGTAAAGTAGTGATCCAATGATGCCTCGATACATTGTTTGATTTATTGGTGATCCATATTCATCCATGTCCAGCTTAGTAGCAGTAGAAATAGGGGTATCAATCACCTTTGATGCTTCCATATCAAACCTCTTCAGAAGTTCCTTGATGTATTTCCGTTGTCTGATACATGTTCCCTTCGTGAATTGCTTCACTTGAAGACCTAAGAAAAAGTTCAGCTCCCCCATCATGCTCATTTCAAACTCACTTCCCATGAGTTTTATCAATTCTTCACAAAGTAAATCAACCGTTTCCCCAGACATGATATCATCAACATATATCTGAACAATGAGAAGGTTCCTTCCTCATTTCTTCAAGAACAGAGTATTGTTAATTTTTCCTATTGTAAATCCATTTTCCAAGAGAAACTTAGATAACATTTCATACCAAGCTCGAGGAGCCCGCTTCAATCCATATAGTGCCTTCTCCAATTTGAAAACATACTCAGGATGTTCATGACATTTAAAACCTCGAGGTTGCTTGACATAAACTTCTTCTTTAAGAAAACCATTCAGAAATGCACTTTTTACATCCATTTGGAATAAAGTGAATTCCATATGGGGTGCAAAGGAAATGAGAATCCTAATGGCTTCCGTACGAGCAACAGGGGAAAAAGTTTCATCATAATCAATTCCTTACTCCTGATTGTAACCTTGGACGACCAGCATTGCTTTGTTCCTTGTCGTGTTTCCATGTTCATCAAGCTTGTTTTTGCATACCCACCTGGTTCATATGATGGTTCTGTTTGAGGGTCTAGGTACTGGGTGCCATACTTTGCTCCTTTCGAATTGTTGTAGTTCCTTTTGCATAGCCGTAATCCATTCTACATCCTTCAAGGCTTCTTTAATATTTTTGGGTTCTATTTGGGAGAGAAAGCCTGAAAAGGCAAGGGAATTTCTGGCTTTTGATCTTCTATAGACTCCAGAATCAAGGGGAGTGATTATATTATCAAGGGGATGTGAGTTTTTTTGTTTCCAATTAGCAACTGGAATCTTATTGGTAGAAGAACTGGGTAAGCCGGAGTGGTTCCCTTACACTCTTTGTTCTGCTACTTGTGGAGTGCTTTGAACTCCATCGACAACTCTTTCTTCAGCTTCAGTGGTGGTGATATGGGTACTTGGTTCCTCTTGAGAAAGGGAAGAGGAGGTTGCATTGTCTTCACTTGTTTCCTTCACCTGACTCATCATATCTGATTTTCCATTTGACATATCAGTGATCTCTCCAGGAACTAACAATGGTTCATTGTCTTGATCATCTTCATTTCCTTTCTCACCATATGGAGATGTCTCGTTGAAGATTACATGAACACTTTCCTCTACACATTGATTCCTTTTATTGTAGACCTTGTAAGCTTTGCTTTGAGAGGAATACCCCAGGAAAATTCTTTCATCACTTTTGGCGTCAAATTTTCCAAGCTGATCATTTCCATTGTTAAGAACATAGCATTTGCACCCAAAAGTTTTCAAGTGAGTCAGCTTTGGCTTCCTTCCATTGAGTAATTCATAGGGAGTTTTGTTCAAAGAGGATTTGATCATGCACCTGTTCACTCACTAGTATGCAGTATTTATGTTTTTGGCGAACCCACTATCAATAAGCATTTTTCTGGCCATGTCCTCAAGGGTTCTATTTTTCCTCTCTACAACTCCATTTTGTTGTGGAGTCCTTGGAGCTGAGATGTTGTGGGTGATGCCATTTTCACTGCATAATCATCAAACATGGCATTGTCAAACTCTATTCCTGGTCAGATCTAATATAGGCCACTTTCAGTTCCATCTTCACTTCAATTTTCTTGAAAAAGGCCACAAACACCTCGAATGTCTCATCCTTTGTTCAGAGAAACAGTGTATCCAAGTGAAATTTGAGTAGTCATCTACTATCACAAAAATATATCTTTTTCCTCCCCTGCTTGGCACTCTCATAGGACCACATAGATCTATATGAAGGAGTTCAAGTGGTTTTGACGCGCTGACATTCTTTGGCTTAAAGGAGGACTTCACATGTTTTCCTCTAGCACATGCAACACACACTCTGTGTTCCTTGAACTTTGAGTTTGGCAATCCGCGAACTAGGTCCTTCTGCATCAGTTTATTCAGAAGAGAGAAGCTTGCATGTCCCAACCTTCAATGCCATTATTCTGCATCATCATCAACTACTTTCAAGCAGCTCATATCACCACTTTGTAGAGAGTCCAAATCAGCAACGTAGATGTTCTTGTATCTTTTGTCCACTAACACCACTTCACTAGTTACTAGGTTAGTAATTGTGCATACTTTTGACAAGAACTTCACCTTGTTTCCTTTATCATAGATTTGACAGACACTCAAGAGACTGTATTTCAGACCATTTATGTGGTACACATTCTCAATTAAGTGTGAGATAGACCTTCCAACCTTTCCAACACAAAGAATGTACCCCTTTTTTCCATTTCCAAAGGATACATTCCCTCTTTGTAGGGCTTTCAGTGAAAGGAAATCCATGGTGTTCCCAGTCATGTGCTGAGAGCATCCACTGTCCATGATCCATTATTGACTGCTTCCTCTCACTGTTCCCTGCACAAATAGATCAAGGGTTTGATTTAGGAACCCAAATCAGTTTGGGTTCCTTGTAATGAGAAAAAGGATGAATGAGAGCTTTTCTAGTCCAAGCAGGAAAAATGCACTTTTTGCGTGTGGCACCTGGTCCCCTTTCAGTAATTACCTTTTCAGCAAAAACTTTGTTTTTCTAGAACATACTGAACTCTGGGATGGCAGTTTTCCTTGAAGTGCCCATTGTTCCCGCAGTAGGCACAAAACCAGTTATCAGTTACATTGACATATTTGTTGTGAGGGTTGTAAGGAACTTTCTCCTTTTGGAACCCTATTCCCTGCTTGTTTCCACCACTATTGAAGTACATGGAAGTAATAGCATCTGAGGACCGGGTCCACTTGAGAGATTTCTCAAGATCATTTTTTACTTTCTCCAATTCTGCTTGAAGCTGCCTATTTTACTAAAGGTCAGCACATAGACTAGTTTTTACATCATCTAGTTCTTTTTCAAGTTTAATATGTCCCTCACTAGCTACTTCATTCCCTTTTTTTTGAGTTTCCAGGCCTATGTTCTGTTTTAAGTCCCTCAATTGTTTTCTTTAGGTCTGCAATTACAAAATCATCTCTTTCTATCTATGTAATGGCAACTTTCCTTGCTAAGGCATTCTTTTCTTTGCTAAGGTTCTATATGGTTTCCTTTAAGTTAACAACCACTACCATCAGATCATCTCTCTCATTTTCTACACTAGTAATTTTTCCAATTAAAACTTTTTTCTCCTTTTCAAGATTGTCTATAGTTTCCTTTAAATCAAACACACAGACCACCAAGCCATTCCTAGTCTGCTCAGCATCTCCTAACTATGTGGTCAATACATCCTTATCATTAACAATACTATGATATGCATCAATTAGAATATTAGCTAATGACATGAGTTTCTTAGTAGAATAGGATTTCAGATTTCTTTGAACATCCCGGAAATTTACCTCATCATTGTCGCCATATTCATCATCATCTAACTGAGTCATCAATGCAAATAATGTTTTATATTCCTTTGATTCATTTTACACAACCATCATAGAATCGTCTCATGTATCATTTTCTTCTTCTGATTCACTGGAGGAGTCTCCCCATGTTGCAAGATCCTGTTTCACTACATTGTCAGCTGCATTATTTCTTTTGAAGTGTTTGTCAGGAACCGGGTTCCTCTTTGTTGCATTCTCAGAGTTGTGCTTGTAATTATCTTGATTTAGTAGAGGGCAGTCCTTGATGAAATGTCTTGGATTTCCGCACTTATGACATAGATCATAGTTATTTGGCTTTTTGGAACTACCTCTCTCTGGTATTCCACCATTTCTTCGAACCATTTTTTGAAACCTTCTAGTAAGATACGCCATATCACTGTCTTCCTCACTTGAGTCATTGTTTTCAGCCTTGAGTACCAGGTTCTTCTCCTTCTTTTATTCTCTTCTTTAACTGTCCTTCTTTCTCTTCATCTCGTATGTTTTCAGATTCCCAACTAGCTCGTCCATGGTCAAAGTCTGCAGGTATTTGGCTTCAATGATAGCGTTCACCTTACTCTCCCATGAGCTGGGCAAGACGCTAAGAAATTTCCTCACAAGCTTGTTTCTGGGAATGATTTCTCCAAGAGAGTGCAACTCATTTATAATGGAAGTGAATCTTGTGTGCATGAATTGAATAGATTCATAATCATTCATTCTAAAGAGCTCATACTCAGTGGTGAGCATATGAATCTTGGACTGTTTAACTTGAGTAGTTCCTTCATGCGCCGTTTGTAAGGCTTCCCATATCTCCTTGGCAGATTGATAGGCTGAGATCCTGTTGTAGTTATCAGGTCCTATACCACCCACCAATATTTTTTTGGCACGAAAATTCTTTTCCACAGCTTTCCTATCAGCATGATTGTACTCCTTTCTGGTTTTCGGCACCATTATGCCAGGTTCTCCTACTTTCTTCGTTAGAACGTATGGGCCATCGCAGTTAACGTCCCATAGCTCTGAGTCTTCTGCCAATATGAAGTCGTGCATTCGAGTTTTCCACCAGCCATAGTACTGTCCATTGAATCTCGGAGGCCTGTAGGTTGATAGTCCTTCCTCGAAGTTTGGTGGAGAAGCCATCTTGAGGATCCTCTGTAGGTGTTAACCTTTTAGAAAGAACCTGCTCTAATACCAATTGATAGAATATATGAGTCCACTAAACTGTATAGAGACCTGGTCATTTAACAGTTCCTGCAGTACTAACTAATGAAACAATAAGTAAATGGGACACAGGATTTTTACGTGGAAAAATCCCTACTCAAGGGGATAAAAAACAACGACCTACACTGGTAGGATTTCAACTTCACTAACTTGCAATACACCTTTTACAAGCCACTTTGTAATAACTCTATTACAAAGACTTCAACCTCGATTACTTGTAATAAACCTATTACAAGCCACTTTGCAACACACTTATTACAAGGACTTTAACTCATGACTAACTCCAGTCACAACACAAACTCAACGGGTTTATGTTTGAGGTTCCTAAATAAAGCTTCTAAGTAAGTATAATAGGAGTTACAATGAAGAACAAACACAAAGGTACAACTCAACTAAGAACATACAAAGACTCGTTATGGAACTTGTCCACAGTAGTGTTGCACTTTGTTCTTGATACACTTGTGACTTCAATGCTAGATGATAAGCTCTTGAATGGTTGAGAGAATATACCTAAATGTTCAAGTGTTGTTTTGTTGCAATACTCCTTGTTGATATACTTTGGATGACATCACATGGATGATGTACACACTTGTTTAGTGCAAGGCCCTTCTCAATAGGAAGTGACTGCTGCAGTGTAGCATGCACAGTTGCACGCAATCACTTTCTAGCTGTAGAGTTGACTTTGTACTTCTGTTAGGGAAACTCAAAGGGATCAGGTCCCTGAGTTGGTTCTTGTACATCTAAAGTAATACCACTCATATTAGCTTAAGTCCATTGTTGAAGAATTATACCAAGTATACAACAGGTCCTTTATCTGGTTCTTCACAATAACTTTGTTCGATCATAAAAACGTAAATCTGGGAATCCTTAAACCCATCAGATAATTTGTAGAAATGACCTCCATATAAGTGAAATTCAACAACAAGGGAGATATCATGAGTCAATAATTCCAAATAAAGATAAGGCAACTATGATAAAGGATAACTAACTTCATTTAGGATTTAGCACTCACGAAAGGGCAAAACAATTAAAATTAAGGATAAGCAACAGAAAGGATAATTATGGCCTCAATTAAGGATAAACCATTACATAATAGATAATAATTTCAAACAAAGATAAGTAGTTAGGAAAGGATGGCATGGGCAACAACTTTAGTTAAGGCACACAAGAGTTAAATAGGCAACAAGAGTGAAACATGATGAAATTAATTTTAAATAAAATACGTAGAGGTGAAACTAGTAAATGGGAAAACTTAACATAATAAAATAACTTCATATCTAATGAACATAAGAACCTATAAGCCCTAAAATATCAAATTTGAAAACAATAAGACCGGGCACGTACCCGTCATCTCACGTACATGGACTTTACATGATAAAATTAGCATAAAAGACTCAATTCCTAAGAGGTAGTTCCCCCACACGAAGTTAGGAAAGATACTTACCTCAAAGAAGCTAGACTACTACTCTAAAATGAACTTCTCGAGTGAAATAACTTGCAGAGAGGCTCAAATCTATCCAAAATAACTTCAAAGCATAAATAAAACTCATAAGAAACTATTCTGGATAATAACGCTTCAATCTTTATAAAAAACTAAAAAGTCAACCCCGGGCCCGCATCTTGAAACTGGATAAAATTCACAAAACCCGAACATCTATTCCGATACGAGTTCAACCATACAAAAGTTATCAAATTCCAATAAGGAATTGCCCTCCAAATCCTCATTATTCATTTTGAAAATTTTTACAATTTCCCAATTTTTTCACTTTGATTCTCATCATTTTGATGTTAAAACTCAAATAAAATAATGAAGTACACATAGAAATTGAACAAGGGCACTTAAACAACGATTGTAGATTAAATTCCACTCTCAAAATCGCCCACTCTCAGACCTAGGGTTCAAAAATATCACAAAATGAAGCAAAACCCGATTTATACAGCTGAAAACAGGCTGCAGATGTCGCATTTGCAATCCTAACCCTTGCAAAAGCAAACAAGCATTTGCAATTGTGAAAAAGATAAGTTCTAGGAAAAGGTCTCAATTGCGACAAAATGTCCGCAATTGCGAAAATCATAATTGCGATAGAAATGTTCGCAATTGCGACCACACTAGAAACATCAGTCTCACTGACACGGAAATGAGCATAACTCTCTCATATGATGTCCAAATTCGACAATTCTTTTTTCTATGGCTCCGTAATTACAATAAAGATCTAATGGTACATTAAAATATTAATTAGGAGCTTATTTTATTAATATGTTAATATTTATGCTTGAAGAAACGAAGTTGAAACATAAAAAACGCGCGCAACATAACCCAAATATATTGGAAACTCACCCGGGCCCCTCGAGACCACATCCAAACATAACAATAAGTCCAAAAACATAACACGGACCTGCTCGAGGCTTGAAATCACATTAAACAACATCAAAACTATGAATCGCACCATGAATGGAACTCATGAAGTTTCAAATCTTCCAACTTTTAAAACTCGCGCTGAAACCTATCAAACCAACTCAAAATGACGTCAAATTTTGCAGGCAAGTCCCAAATGTCATAAAAGAGCTTTTCCAACTCTTATAATTGAATTCCAACCTTGATATCCCTAAAGATAACTCTTGGTCAAACCTCTCAACTTTCCAAACTTCAGCTTTTCCAACTTTCGCCGAAATGCTTCAAATTACCCTACAGACCTCCAAATGCAAATCCGGACACGCGTCTAAGTCCAAAATCATCATACGAGGATGTTGGAATCATCAAAACTCCAATGCGGTGTTGTAAACACAAAATCCAAATTTCGGTAAGCTCTTATCGCTTAAGCTTCCAAAACTATAATCCTTCTTCTAAGTTGACTCCAAATCATCTGGTAACTGAACTCGACCATGAATGCTAGTCATAACAAAAAATACAAAGTTATTCAATACCTTATGCAGCCAAACAGAACTTTAATACACAAAACTATCGTTCCGGTCGTTAGAGTAACAAACAATATTATTAATTAGTAAAAACTCTCTCAAACAATATCTAGGTAAGACAATTACCTCATCCGGGTTAGTCTTCAACTACTGTGATGACCCGATAGATCATTCTGAGTTCTAGTACTTACTTCGGTATTCCAATACCTTGAATAGATCCGTTTAGTAATTCTTGATTTGGAAAGTTGAAGAAAATATGAATTTTTGTCATAAAATGATATGAGTTGACTACAACTAATGTTTTGTGTAAGCAAATCCGGATTGGTATTTTGATGATCTCGGTGGGTCTGTATTGTGATTTTGGACTTACGGGTATGCGTGAATTTGTGTTTAGAAGTCAATAACTTGATTTGATATTGTCACGACCCAAAATCCTAACTTAGGTCATGATGGCGCCCAACAGCAGGGTCAGGCAAGCCAACACTCAGTTTACGAAGGGTTCCTTCTTATTAGTTTAAACATTTCAACATAAACTCAATTTTTTTTAAAACTTAAGACATAAAATTGACAAGGATAATTAACCAGTTTTTATATCAAAAGTGGTCATGAGGAGGCATAAGACAATATATACACAAACCTGCAATCCACAATAACTATCACGTGTGTGTCAGGAACTAGTGTCACAAGTCCTACGGGCATACTAACAGAATATACAAAAGATATAATATACAGTCCCACTGTTTGAAGGAAATAAATGGGAGATAAGAAAAAGAAACCCCATGGTGCTGCCGTAGATCTTCAGGAGAAATCACCTCACAGTGATGTCCGGTCCGTCTATAATCAAAATCAAGCTCCGGTCCGACAACCAAATGCACCAGCCTCAAAACATGTACAATTAAGTACAGAAGCGTAGCATGAGTGCATCAATATATATGTACCCAGTGAGTATCCCGCCTAACCTCAAAGAGGTACTGACGAGAGGTCGACTGGACACTCACTAAGGTCCAACAATATAAATCAACAAAATATGATGAAAACAGTAGGCATGTAAAGGCAGCGAAGCAGCAAATATATATAAGGCACTGAAATCCAAGGAAGTGCATGAAATAAATAGACAATTACTACTTCCCCTTCCCCCAAATATCTGTTAAAACAGTATCCATGAATTTAGTAACAAATAAATCATGCGCATACAGGATAAGGACAACCGTCCGGAGTCATAAGATAGTCATGTCCGTGCACTGCCGAGGGTCGAACGGCCCGAACTATAAGTGCACCTTTCCATAAAGTACTCACATCTATGCACTACCGAGGATCGAACGGCCCGAACAAAAAGTTCATCTTCCAATCCACTGTGGCGTACGGCCTGTTTCCATAAGAGTGGGGGAAGTCACTCTCCGCTCGCGGAATGTAAATTGCGAAGTGGTCACATGCACACACACTATTCTTTTTTTTAAAATATTTTTCAGTAAACAATTCCTTACAAATTTTCTCAAATTCCATGATCTCAGGGAAATAAGCCGCAGGTAACATTAAATTTATTAAGCATATAGTTCATACTAAGTAAAACACAAGGCAATATGTGGACCTAACTACCCAGACATAATAATAATAATAGCCGCCACGTACGGACTCTCGTCACTTTGTACGTACTTAGCCCCCACAATTATCACATATAGTATTTAAAAAACCTATGGGCACAATTCCCTCTTATGAGGTTAGAAAGGAGATTCACTCGCGTCGCACCTACTCCCCGGGTCAAGAATGCGCCCGAAACTCCGAACTCGACACCCACGGACTCGAAAGTAGCCAAATATTATTCAAATATATCAATTTAAATCCGAAGCATGGAATTCTCCTATTATTTAGTCAAATTCACCATTCTTGAAGAAATACCAAAATCCAACCCCGAGCCCGCATGCTCGGATTCCGAAAATTCTCGAAGGAAACACTCACCCATAACCTAAGGATCGTTAATATATGATTTTTGTATGAATTCATAGCCAATGCACGGGTAATTTTCTACATTTTCAAAAGCCTTATATTGCTACCCCAAATCCTTAATTTTGACTAATTAGGTAGTTAATTTAGCTTGTAATCCATGATTAAACTAATATTAGGGTAAAATTTACTTACCTTCAATAACTGGGTCGTTTGCCCTTCTTGAATGCTGAAAATCATTCCAAGGAAGAAGAAGAAGAAGAAGAAGAAGAAGAAGAAGACAAGGAAAATGAATTAAATCCCGCTATAAAAAACACACTGCCCAGTTTTCTCCTCTATGTGATCGCAGCCTGGGCAGTGCGATCGCAAGGCTTTAAATGACCAGGCCCACATGGGCCTTCTATGCGAACGCAAAGGGGGCCCTACGAACACACAAGGTAAGGAGTAGGTGGGCTGGCCCAATAGCCAGGCTCTGTGCAAACGCGGGAGAGGTGTGCGAACGCACTAGGTAAGGAGCCCAACCCACCGCGATCGCGTGCCTTTTGTACGCACAGGGCATTCACCACCCCTGCCCAGTTCCTTCTTTTCGAACGCGGAGGGAGCCCTACGAACGCACAGAAGGAAACAAGACCTGGAATTTCTAGTGTTTTGAAATTAGCTCCGAGGGATCCGAAACTCACCCGAGCACCTCGGGACCCCTTCCAAAGGCATTGGTAAGTCTGTATTCATGATACGGACTCGCTCAAATTTTCGGAACGTGAAAAACAATAACGAAACTAAGAATTTGACCCCAAAACCAAATTGAATCAAACTTTGAACATTAAGTTCTAAAATTCGCTAACAATGCGCTGAATCGACCTATACTAGTAGGAGTGACACCAAATTTTGAAGGCAAGTCATAAATGACATAACATAACTATTCCCGATCTCGGAATTTCGTTCGAACCTCGATAACAAAAAAACACATCCCAAACCACATTATTAACTTAAGGAAATTCTTATTTCGATATTGGGGCGCCGAAACGCTCCCGGGTCATCCAAACCCCATTCCGAACATAAGCCCAAGTCCGAAATCATAATACAGAGCTACCGGAACCGTCAAAACCCGATTCCGAGGCTGTTTGCTCAAAATGTTTACCGAAGTCAAACTTGGCCTTAAAGGCCAACCTGATGAGGAAATATTGCTCTAAACATTTCTGAATCTTGGACCACCCATCCCCCCAAGTGATAAATCACAATAAGCCTCCATGGGAAGTTTCAATTAGGGGAACGGGGTCCGATAATGCAAAATGACCGGTCGGGTCGTTACATTCTCCACCTCTTAAATAAATGTTCGTCCTCGAACAGGTCTAGAATCATACCTGAAGTGCTGAATAAGCGTGGGTATCTGCTATGCATGTCCTCCTCGGGCTCCCAAGTCACTTCCTCGACTGGTTGGCCCCTCCACTGGACTTTCACTGCAGACACTCTCTTGGACCTCAACTGGTGATCCTGTCTATCAATAATAGCAATTGGCTCCTCCTCGTAGCCCAATCTCTCATCTAACTGAATAGTGCTAAAATCAAAAACGTGAGAGAAGTCGGCGTGGTACCTCCGGAGCATGGATACATGAAAGACCAGATGAACTCCTGATAAACTGGGAGGTAAGGCTAACTCATAAGCAACCTCCCCAACTTGAGTCAACAACTCGAAGGGACCTATAAACCTCGGGCTCAGCTTGGCCTTCTTCCCAAACCTCATAATACCTTTCATCGGCGGGACCTTCAACAGAATCTTGTCTCCCTCCATAAATGATACATCACGCGCCCTCGGATCCACGTAACTCTTCTGTCTGGACTGTGCTGTACGGAGCTTCTCCTGAATCAAATTCACCCTCTCCAAAGCATCCCTCACCAGGTCAGTACCATATAACTTAGCCTCGCCAGGGTCAAACCACCCGATAGGGGAACGGCATCACCGACCATACAAAGCCTCAAATGGAGCCATCTCGATGCTGGACTAATAACTATTATTGTAAGCAAACTCGGCTAAAGGAAAGAACTGGTCCCACTGACCTCCGAAGTCAATCACGCATGCCCTGTGCATGTCCTCCAATATCTGAACTGTACGTTCCGACTGGCCATCAGTCTGAGGGTGCAATGGTGTGATGAGATCTATATGGGTGCCCATCCCACTATGCAATGCTCTCCAGAAAAGCGAGGTGAACAGAGGACCTCAATCTGATATAATGGACACCGGCACACCGTGCAACCGGACTGTCTCCCGTATGTAGATCTGGGCTAACCTCTCAGAAGTATAATTAGTAGCAACTGGAATGAAATGCACCGATTTGGTCAATCTATCCACAATGACCCAAAATGCGTCAACCTTATGGAAAGTTCGAGTCAACCCAACCACGAATTCCATAGTGATGCGCTCCTATTTCCACTCAGGAATGGGCATCTGCTGAAGTAGGCCTCCTGGCTTCTGGTGCTCGTACTTAACCTGCTAGCAGTTAAGACACCTAGTCACATACTCCAAAATGTCCCTTTTCATCCGCCTCCATCAGTAATGCTTCTTCAAATCAGGATACATCTTCGTAGAACCAGGATGAACAAAATACCGAGAGTTGTGTGCCTCCTCTAGAATCCTCTCCCACATGCCATCAATGTTAGGAACAAATAGACGGCCCTCAAGTCTCGGAACACCATCCTCGCCAATAGTAACCTCCTTGGCACCACCCTGTATCATTGTCTCCCGAAACTCTGCTAAGTACATATCATCAAACTGCGGAGCTTTAATTTCACCCAACAACGAAGACTCAGCTACCACATGTGTTAGAACTCGACGAGGCTCTAAAAGGTCTAATATCACCAGGTGATTAGACAAGGAATGAATGTCCAAGGCTAGAGGTCTCTCCTCTACTGCAATATAAGCCAAGCCACCCATACTCTTCGCCTTCCTGCTCAAAGCATCCGCTACCACATTTGCCTTGCTCGGATGATATAGAATGGTTATGTCATAATCCTTCAACAAATCAAGCCACCTGTGCTGACTCAAATTAAGATCCCTCTATTTGAACACGTGCTGCAAGCTGCGGTGGTCTGTATAAACCTCACATTACACCCCATACAAGTAGTGCCTCCAAATCTTAAGAGCATGAACAATCCCCGCCAACTCTAAATCGTGCACAGGGTAATTCTTCTCATGAACCTTTAGTTAGCGCGAAGCATAAGCAATAACTCTCCCCTCCAGAATCAACACACATCCCAAGCCAACGCGCGAAGCGTCACAATACACTGTATACATGTCACGCCCCAAAATTGAGGAACACGACCGGCGCTCAACCGGGTGGCACCGGTCAAGCGGACCTGGATTTTCCTCACCTATCCCACGCATTACCCCGTGTTCATAACATACATTATTTATGTGAAACAGTGAGATAAGATTAAAAGTGTGTGGTTACCACAATAAATCCAATTTTACTCATTTTACATTATTATACTAGATTTCCCAAAACGTACATAATAGATACAACACTTCCCAATACGGACCACGATTATGAGCAAATACGACCACTGCCCAAAATAGATATACACCCACATAGTGTCTACGGAGCCTCTAAGAGTACTAGCAGTTATACAATACTTGCCGGCAATAAGGCTCCGACTATACCTTACAATACATAACATACTCAAAAGGAGATGGCATGAACCACACATGACCCCGAGAGGAAGTGGGGCTCACCAGTACAGCTGAAAAGGATGAGGAGAAGGCACCACTAAAGGTGAGCTGATCTACCTGCTATGGGCCCACCTACATCCATATAAAAGATGTAGCGCCCCCGGCAAAATGGACGTTAGTACTATGGAATAGTCTAGTATGTATGAACAAACTTTATCATAAGTACAATCAAACAATACACAAATAAGAGAGGGTAATAGAACCAATCAATCAATGCACGTGGAAAGAAACAACCAAAATCAACAAGTTTCACAATCTCTCCTTTTATCCCTTTCAACATCACCACATTCAAGAGTTTCATAGATTTTCATTTCAATAGTGATAATGGTCACATTTAATCCTTATTATCTCGGCCACCCTTATTACCACAATCCATCATCCTTATCACTTCGTGTTGCGACGCGCAACCCGATCCCACCTAACAATCATATTTCATATCAATATTTTCAATTCATAATTCAACCACAGAGAATTTCATCATAAGGACACAATCTCAGTACAACAAATCACCCATACGATTTCAAATCACAACAGATCTTGCCCAAAAACAACGAGTCAAAATAAGACATTTCCACAATCGGTGTAGTACGACTGAATCAACCACAAACCCTGTTTATCATATCATTTCACAGCTCTTAGCACTTATTCATACTCACATATATGGGTTTGTTACCAATCTTCCAGACCGGCATATTAGGGTACTTGACCATCATTACACATGGCCAAACATTCACAAGTAAATCACCTTTTCACAATTCCGAATAGAAAAATACATGAATTACAGCTAGACAGTCAGAGAGTAAGGCATAATGCCTCAACATATTTAGAACACCCAATTTACACATACTCAAACAATTAACACGTAGCGACTGTTCCGGCACCAACAATCCATATGAAGTTAAGCCACAATAAACCTTGCCGACAATGAGTCATATACGATATCTCCATGGTCATTTAGTTCAATTAGATCAATTCACAATTCCCTTTCATCCCTTGTTACATATCCCTTATCAATTAGATACATTTACACATTTGGGTTTGTCATCATTCTTTTATACTAACATACTCAAGCATTTAACGAACCTTGCACATGTTAAAGTAATCACATAGAAGTCACCTTTCGCAATCTCAATTATCACCATAATCGACTAAGACAAATCAGAGAATGCAATCTCACACCTCAACAAAATCGGGCAATCAATTCACATATACTCAGCAAGAAAATCATACCGAATGTTTGGACACCCACAAGGTGACTCTACGAAGATTAAAGTTAGCCATACATACCTCAAAGAGATTTTCCTTAGGTTTATAGAATACACCAACACCTCTATCCATAACAATCTATAAGGAGATAGCGGAAATCGAGTAATAATTAGGAAGATTACCCATGGTATAACTCTCTTAGGAATTTCATTAAACACCTAGCGCGTGAAGTAGACTACAGGGTTTAGAAATGGCAATCTCTTCTTCCTTCACCGAATTTTTAACATGAACTACCCAAATTAGGTCTTTAATAACACATACTACAACTTAGTCCCACATGCACGGCCTATTTCTAACCCACACAACATATTTGAACACTTAACTTCTTGCATGAAATTTTTGGAAGTACAACTTACCCGGATGGAGGACAATCTATGGTTCTCTTCCTTGATTCTTGAGCAAGATTTGGGTGATTATGAAGTTATGCCCCTTATTTCTCTCTCTATATGCTCTCATCTCTCTCTAAAATCAGTAGAAAATGACCCCAAATGATGCCCCTAAACCTATTTATGAAAATGGGGTCGGGTTATAAAAATAGGAAAAATAAATCCCAGAATAGAGTCTGCGATAGCAGAATGGACCGCAGAACAAACATGTGAGCCGCATAGTGAATCACAAAATAGCTGCCCAAAACTGGGCTAAACTAGCCCAATCTGTGACCTAATCTGCGATCGCAGAGTCAACATGCGACATGAAATGCGATCGCAGATTTGACACAGGATCGCATTTTTCTAGCCTTTGGTAATTTGATCATAACTTTGCGTAGAAATGTCCAGATGACGAACGGTTTGAAGCGTTGGAAACTACACTCAAAGAACTTTCATATGACAGGTTATTCATCACATAATAACTTATATATATATATATTCTCGTTCAAAGTGTGGACTAGTGCAAATACCTTTGAAATTTTAGCCTATTATGAAAGTTTCCCATTTAGCTTAACCTTAGGCTTCTCCTTGGATCTCACATTACTTATTATATACTCATACATTTATTACCCACATCCAATTCATTTACATCATATTTATAGTGCATAAAATATTATAATTAGTCTACTCGGCATCCCGAATCCTATATTTCTTTGCAAAATTTTCCTGGGCCTTACAATACATCCCTAAACCGGAAGGCAATACCATAACTGGTGTTGAGTTCAATGCTTCCTTAAGCTTCTGAAAGCTCACCTCACACTCGTCATACCATCGAAATAGGGCATTCTTCTGAGTCTATCTGGTCAATAGAGCTGCAATAGAAGAGAACCCCTCCACAAGTCGGTGATAATAGCCTGCTAGGACCAAAATGCTCCTGATCTCTGTAGCTGAAGTAGGACGCGACCAACTCTCAACTGCCTCGATCTTCTGAGGATCAACCTTGATACCCTCTCCGGATACTACATGCCCCAGGAATGCTACGGAATCCAACCAGAACTCACACTTGGAGAACTTATCATATAGTTTCTGTTCCCACAAGGTCTAGAGCACAACTCTCAAATGTTGTGCGTGCTACCCCAGGCTACGTGAGTAAATCAAGATGTCATCAATAAAGACAATAAAAAAGGAATCAATATACAGCCCGAACACCCTATTCATCAAGTCCATGAATACTGCTAGGGCATTAGTCAAGCTAAAGGACATCACCAGGAACTCATAGTGGCCATATCTCGTACGAAAAGCAGTCTTTGGAACATCTGAGGCCCGAATCTTCAAATGATGATATTCCGATCTCAAATCAATCTTAGAAAACACCCGAACACCCTGCAACTGGTCAAACAAATCATCAATGCGCGGCAAAGGATACTTATTCTTAATGGTGACCTTGTTCAACTGGCGGTAATCAATACACATCCGCATGGACCCATCCTTCTTCTTTACGAATAGAACTGGAGCACCCTTTGGCGATACACTCGGTCTGATGAACCCCTTAGCTAACAACTCCTCAATTTGTTCCTTCAACTCCTTCGGAGCCATACGGTATGGAGGAATAGATATAGACTGGGTGCCTGGAGCTAAACCAATATCACGATCCGGAGGCATGCCTGGAATGTCAGAAGAAAATACATCAGCAAACTCTCAAACCACTGGCACTGAATCAATCATCGGAGACTCGGCGATGGTGTCCCGCACATAAGCAAGATAGGACAGACAACCCTTCTCGACTATATGTCGAGCCTTCAAGAATGAAACAACTTGGCTGGCTGCACTAACTGCGGACCCTCTCCACTCCAGCCTAGGCGACTCGGGCATGGCTAAAGTAACTGTCTTAGCATGGCAATCTAGCACGGCATGATAATGAGATAGCCAATCCATGCCTAGAATAACCCCAAAATCAACCATGTCGAGCAGCAAAAGGCCCGCTCTGGTCTCGAACCCACAGAAGGTGACCATACAAGACCGATAGATCCGGTCTACCACCAAAGAAACATCTACGGGAGTGAACACATATATAGGAGAACCCAAGGACTCGTGAGGAGCATCCAGAAAATGAGCAAATAATGCTGAAACATATGAATATGTGGATCCTGGATCAAATAATACTGAAGCCTCTCTACCACATACTAAGATAATACTTGTGATCACGGCGTCTGAGGCCACTGCATCTGATCTGGCCGGAATGGCATAGAATCTAGCTGGACTATCGGAAGGCTGAGCTCCACCAGAGTGAATAGGAGCTGCCTGAACTCCCCCTGACTGGCCTCCCCCTCTAGGTGGCTGGACTGCTGGTGCCGGACCCATCGCCTGATAATCCTACTGTACGGCCTTGCCCAAAAACCTGGGATAATGCCTCCTCATATGACTTGGCTCTCCACACTTGTAACAACCCCCAGGTACCATAAGAAAAACCCTGAATGGTCGGAGGGTGATGTGGGCCCTCTAGCATAGCACTGAAGTAGGGGTCAGAGGTTTTTGGATGACTGGGATAACCACTAGGTGAACTATGAATGGATGGAGGACGGTAGGAATGATATGGCATGGTGATGAAATGAGGCCTCGCTGGAACACCTCGGAGAGGTGGTGGAGGTGGTGAATATGAAGGTCTGCTTGGCTGACTACTGCTGAACTGACGTCTGCCCCTAGCTGGGACACCTCTGAAATCTCCGTAGAATCTTGCCCTCTTGTCCTGCTGCTCCTCCTCCCGAATCCCTGCTCCTCGATCTATACCCCTCAATTATGCGAGCAATCTCTACCACGAGCTGATAAGGAGTACCCATCTCCACCTCTCGGGCCATGGTGGCCCTAATACCTGGATGCAACCCAGCCACAAATCTCCGCACCCTCTCTGCATCAGTAGGTCGTATCATGAGTGCATGGCGAGACAACTCTAAAAATCTGGCCTTATAATCTGTCAATGACATTTGTCCTTGCTCTAGCCGCTTAAACTGATACCGCAACTCTTCCCTCTCATAGGGTGGGATATATCTATCAAGAAGCATCTGTGTGAACTGCACCCAAGTGACAGGAGGAGAATCTACTGGCCTGCTGAGAATATAGGACTGCCACCACCTACGAGCTCTGCCCTCCAACTGGAAGGTAGTGAAATCTACTCCATGGGACTCTAGTATCCTCATGTTGTGCAGTCTGTCTCTGCACATGTCCACAAAGTCCTCGGCATTCTCGCCTCGCTCACCCCCAAATACTGGAGGGTGCAATCGAGTCCATCTATCCAATAACTTCTGCGGATCGCCGTCCGCAACTGGTCTGGGCTCAGGTGTTGCTGTAACAGGCTAGACCTCACCCACGGGCAGTGTACCCAAGGTATGATATAATGCTGTTGTCTGGCCTGCAGCTTAGGAAGTAGGGATTTCGACTCCCCCTCCCGCCTGAGAAGTGGAAGGATCTGCTGGAAATAAACCAACCTGGGACATAGTGTCCATCAATCTCATCATACGGCCCATGACTTCTGGAAGCCTGGAGCCGTCATGAAGTCTACTGGAGAACGATCTGCTGGAGGCATCTCGTCCTTCTCCTCTATAATAGGGTCCTCTGGTGGCGGAACCGGAATAGCTTTGGGACGCCCTCGTCCCTTACCGCGGGGCGGTGCCCTCCCCCAGCCTTTGTTGCATCCTCGGACAATGGGGGTAGCGGCTCTTCCCGGGTCTGGAACATCAGATGCATGTGTCCTCACCATCTGTGAGAGAATAGAAGAATGAGTTTAGTAAATCATCGACTACACGATATAATAAGAACAAAGAGAGGTTTCCTAACACCCTATATCCCTCTGAAGATAAGTACATACGTCTCCGTACCGATCCGCAAGACTACTAGGTTTGCCCGTGACTCGTGAGACTTACGTAAACCTAGTGCTCTGATACCATGTTGTCACGATCAAAAATCCTAACTTAGGTCGTGATGGCGCCCAACAGCGGGGTCAGGCAAGCACACACTCAGTTTACTAAGGGTTCCTTCTTATTAGTTTAAACATTTCAACATAAACTCATTTTATTTAAAACTTAAGACATAAATTGAGAAGGATAATTAATCAGTTTTTAATCAAAAGTGGTCATGAGGAGGCATGAGCCAATACATATATACAGACCTGTAATCCATAATAACTATCACGTGTGTGCCAGGAACTAGTGTCACAAGTCCTACGGGCATTCTAACAGAATATACAAAAGATATAATATACAGTCCTACTGTCTGAAGGAAACTGACGGGAAATAAGCAAAAGAAACCCCATGGTGCTTCCGGAGATCTCCAGGAGAAAGCAGCTCACCGTGAAGTCTGGTCCGTCTATAATCAAAATCAAGCTCCGGTCCGACAACCAGATGCACCAGCCTCAGAACCTCTACAATTAAGTACAGAAGCGTAGCATGAGTACATAAATATATATGTACCCAGTGATTATCCCGCCTAAACTCGAAGAGGTAGTGACGAGAGGTCGACTGGACACTCACTAAGGTCCATCAGTATAAATCAATAGAATATGATGAAAACAGTAGGCATGTAAAGGCAGCGAAGCAGCAAATATATATATATAAGGCACTGAAATCCAAGGAAGTACGAAAAATAAATAGACAATTACTACTTCCCCTTCCCTCATATATCTATCAAAACAGTGTCCATGAATTTAGTAAAAAATAAATCATGCGCATACAGGATAAGGACAACTGGCCAGAGTCATAAGATAGTCATGTCCGTGCACTGCCGAAGGTCGAACGGCCCGAACCATAAGTGCACCTTTCCATAAAGTACTCACATCTATGCACTGCCGAGGATGGAACAGCCCAAACCAAAAGTGCATCTTCCAATATGCCGTGGCATACAGCCCATTGCCATAAGAGTGGGGGAAGTCACACTCTGCTCGCGGAATGTAAATTGCGAAGCGGTCACATGCACACACACTATTTTTTTATTAAATTATTTTTCAGTGAAAAATTCCTTACAAATTTTCTCAAATTCCTTGATCTCAGGGAAATAAGCCGCAGATAACATTAAATTTATTAAGCATATAGTTCACATTAAGTAAAACACAAGTCATGATAAGGACCTAACTACCCGCACATAATAATAATAGTCGCCACGTACGGACTCTTGTCACTTTGTACGTACGTAGCCCCCACAATTATCATATATAGCATTTAAAACACCTACGGGGACAATTCCCTCTTATGAGGTTAGAAAGGAGACTCACCTCGTGTCGTACCTGCTCGCCGGGTCAAGAATGCGCCCAAAACTCCGAACTCGACACCCACGGACTCGAAACTAGCCAAATGTTATACAAATATATCAATTTATATTCAAAGCATGTAATTCCCCTGTTATTTAGTCAAATTCACAATTCTTGAAGAAATCCCAAAATCCAACCCCAGGCCCGCATGCCCGGATTTCGAAAATTCTCGAAGGAAACACTCACCCATAACCTAAGGATCGTTAATATATGACTTTTGTATGAATTCATAGCTAATGCACGGGTAATTTTCTACATTTTCAAAAGCCCTAAAACTACCCCAAATCCTTAATTTTCACTAATTAGGTAGTTAATTTAGCTTGTAATTCATGCATTAAACTACTATTAGGGTAGAATTTACTTACCTTTAATAACTAGGTCGTTTGCCCCTCTTGAATGCTGAAAATCATCCCAAGGAAGAAGAAGAAATGAGGAAAATGAATTAAATCCCGCTATAAAAACACACTACCTAGTGGTATCCTCTATGCGATCGCAGCCTGGCAGTGCGATTGAAATGCTTTAAATGACAAGGCCTACATGGGACTTCTATGCGAACTAGGAGGGGGCCCTGCGAACGCACAGCGTAAGGAGTAGCTGGACTGACCCAATGGCTGGGCTCTGTGTGAATGCGGGGGTGGTGTGAGAACGCACTGGGTCAGGAGACCAACCCACCGCGATCGCGTGCCTTTTGTTTGAATGCAAAGAGTATTCACCACCCGTGCCCAGTTCCTTCTTTGCGAACGCAGAGGGAGCCTTGCGAACGCACAGAAGGAAACCAGACCTGTAATTTCTGGTGTTTTTAAATTAGCTCCGAGGGGTCCGAAACTCACCCGAGCCCCTTGGGACCCAGTCCAAAGGCACTGGAAAGTCTGTATTCATGATATGTATTCGCTCGAATTTTTGGAACGTTAAAAACAACAACAAAACTAAGAATCTGACCCCAAAACAAAATTGAATCAAACTTTGAACCTTAAGTTCTAGAATTCGCATACAATGCGTCGAACTGACCTATACTACTCGGAATGACACCAAATTGTGCAGGAAAGTCATATATGACATAATAGAACTATTCCCAGTCTTGAATTTCCGTTCGGACCTCGATAACACAAAAACACGTTCCCAACCACAATATTAACTTAAGGAAATTCTTATTTCGATATTGGGCGCCGACATGCTCCCGGGTCATCCAAAACCCATTCTGAACATATGCCCAAGTCTGAAACCATCATACGGAGCTACCGGAACCGTCGAAACTCAATTATGAGGTCGTTTGGTCAAAATTTTGACCGAAGTCAAACTTGGCCTTAAAGGCCAACCTGAAGGAACCAAGTGTTCCAATATTGCTCTAAACATTTCTGAATCCTGGACCACCCGCCCCCGCAAGTCATAAATCACAATAAGATGCTATGGGAAGTTACATTTAGAGGAATGGGGTCCAATAACGCAAAACGACCGGTCGGATTGTTACAGATATGATTTGTTGAAAACTAGTAATTTGAAGGTTTAAATAATACTGAAGTTTGATCGTAGGTTGACTTTAATGCCACTGGGTTCGAATTTCCATTCCGAAACTTGTTATAGTTTCATTTTACTATTTAAGATTTGTCTGCAAAATTTAGTGCAAAACTTAGTTGATTTGATAGCATTCGGACGCTCGGTTGTGAATTTGAAAGTTCTTGAGTATCTCTAACAATATCATGTATTTTGATGTCCGATTCATATTACTAGGTGCTATTTTTGTGTTTTAATCATGTGAGCGAGTTTTTATGATGTTATTAATATGTGTATGTTTCATTTGGAGCCCGAGGGGCTCTGGTGATATTCAGATAGGCTACAGATCTTTTTTGGACTTAAGAATCTTTTGTTGTTTGCTGTTTCTGGTGTCTGACTCTTCTTGCTTTGCGATCATGAAGGTATACTCACGATCGCGTAAGGGAACTTGGGGCTAGGGTGGATTCATTCACCTCGAACGCGATGGCATGGTCGCGAACGTGAAACATTGGAGGGATTACCCTTTGCAAACGAGATCATCATCTTGCGAATGTGAAGGTTTATGGGATTATGTGGGAGGCAGTCAAGTACACTACGCGAATACGAGCCTAGGTTCGCGAACACAAAGGCAAAGGGGGACAAGCCATCGCTAACATGTAGCGTTACCCACGAATGCAAAGGCCACTTGGGCTGCTGTTCTTCGTGATCATGTTAGGACCTTCGCAAACGCGAATGAGGCCTAAATCCTAGTGATTTAAATATCCCAAATTCGTGATTTATCCAATATGTCATCATTTTCAAGTTTGAACTCAGAATTGAGGCGATTTTGAAGAGGTTTTTCATCCCAACTTCATAGGTTAGTAGATTTTAACTCGTTTCCTTGTATTTACATAAACACCTATTCATTTAACCTTTAATATATGCTTTTTTCATGGAATATTTGGGATTTAGATAAAAATTGGAGATTTTGAGAAATTGAGATTTAGACCTCAAGTAAAGGTCGAATTTTGAAACTAATCACATAACCCAGCTCGGGAGTGAATGTGTAATTAATTGGGTAATCTCGGGTTTTGACCTAGGGAGCCCGGAGTTGACTTTTGTTGACATTTTCCAAAAAAACATTAAATATTGAATACTTTTCATTTGTGGGTAATTTCTAAACCTTATTTTGAATTGTATGAACTATATTTTATTAGATTTTATTGGTTTGGAGGCTAATTCTACAGGAAAAGCCACGATTGAGAATTGATTTGGTTGCGGTGTGAGGTAAGTGTCGTGGTTAACTTTGACTTAAGGGATTAGGACTTGTTGGTCTATTTGTTGTGTGTTTTATGTTTGGGGACATCGTATATGTGAAGTGACAAGTACATATACATTTTCGTTCAGTTAAAGCATGCGGGTGGGAATTGTTTCTTTGTATTATATGGTTCCGTTAATTATGATATCCATGTTTAGGTTAGATTATTACTTCTTCAATTATTCGTTTCGTATTTATTGCTTATTTCAAAGATGTTGAATATTCTTGGAAGTTGAAGTTTGATATCATGGCACCCTATTTGAAGTTAAATTATTCTCTGCATTGTTTATTATTCGAATTCATATTGTTATTATTACATGGTAAGAAAGAGAGTAAAATCACGAAGGGTGGTTGTTTAACCAAATAATTAGGCCCTTTGACTAAAGCTTATTTTTAAGAAGAAAACGGGTTACTGATAATCAAGATAATGGGAAAAATGAACAATAAACAGTATTGCAGAAATAAAAGATCGACGTTGATTGTATTCGAGAATTAGATGCCTTTATAAGTTGTATTCCCCTCCCTTATATATGAGATTCTTATAACGTACGAATCTTGCCATGGTTACTCATTAATGACTAATTATGACATTAATGAGGCATTACAAAGGATAACGGTAATTGGGGTTCAGTTACATAACGTTCGAGTAATCAATTGTGGGTCCCTGAATCTGCTCGTAGCTTTGTCTAGATTCATTCTGACCCTGTCTCTCTCCCGTTTTGATCAAGTTGAGTTTCCCGTGGCTGATAAGTTCGTGGGTTTACTGAACCATGCCTCTTTGTACAGTCTCTCTTCAAGGAGTCACGTCCAGCTTCGTGTTTTCCTGTGTCTACGTGACTGGCTGAGTTGTCAAAAGCTGACTTACGTGTGAGACTCTTTTTTACCAATACAGATAGTCCCCCCACTTACCATATATTTAACGATTAATATTTGGTAAGTGGAAATTCATTTATGGCGGGAATATTTTGCCGCCGCTTTTCCTTGAATCACTGTATCCTTCTCTACACCATAGGCGTCATTTGTCGCTTCCATTTAATGCTCATACCACGTGTCGTTTTTGGATTGCTTCTGCATTTACTCATCACCTTTTAGGGCTTTTTGCGGCTGTGACAGTCTCGAAGTGAGTTCAATTATGACTTTTCATCATTATTTTCCTTTTTCTTTAAATATAAAATCATGTTTTCTTTTCTTTGCTTCCAAAAAACACTTTTCTAACTTTGTCTCTTGTAAAGAACTTTGTTCTTTGCCTTTGTAAACATGTATTCTTAAAACCAACCTCAAAGAGTAATAGATATTGAAAGTTTAGCGCCTTTTTCTTCTCCGACTAAGAGTTGGAGGGGTGGTAGACATAGAAGTCTAGGATCCACTCCTTCCAGGGGCTCTTCTTCTTCACAGATAGTTCCTTCTCCTTCCACTAGACCTCCAGATTCTCCGAGATTTAGGTTTTCTCGGTCTTTGTCTAGAGGTAGAGGCGAATGCCTTCATGAACCTGGAGTCGATGAAATTGTCCCTGCTGAGTTTCTTTTCGCTAGGGATAGTCAATTTCTTGCAGATCAATCTTCTTCTCTCGATAGTGTAGAAAGATATCCAACCCTTATTACTGAGGGTCAGATTTCCCTTGTTCGTAGGGAATGCTTTTGGAAATATGACTTTCATGTCTATATTCCAAATAGTAATCAAAGAATAACGTCTTAAAAGACGGGATATTCTTTTGTTTATACGTATCCTTTCACTTTAGGGTTTAGACCCCCCCTATTGACCCAGTTATAATTGAGTTTTGCCGTTTTTTTCAATATATGCTTAGGACAAGTTGGCCCGCTTGTGTGGCGAGTTGTCGGATTCCTTAGGGGTTTGGCTTCTTTAGCATCGGTTCCTTTTACCTTCAACCATCTTATTCACCTCTACTCTCCCTCCTTATTTCATGAAGTGGTTTTTACTCTGACTGCTAGAAGCAAAAGAGTGTTGGTAACCCCTGGAGACGATAAGGATAGGGGTTGGTACCTCCGGTATGTTGTTGTTCCCACTGCTGGTTTAGTGGGTGAAGAAAATCTTCCCTTCCCTGAGAAGTGGAATCGCGCACGTGAGTATGCTTTAGCTCGCATTTACTTTTTCTTGTTTTGACTTGAGATGTTTTATTTAACACCGTATCTACTTATTTTTCTTTTCTCAGCAATCATGAATAATGTCGAGAATGCCTCCGGTATTCGTGATTGGGTAGAAAAATTATTAAATGGTGCTCCTTCAGAAGAAAGATCTTGGAAGTACCTCGCTGTGAGGTATGGTTGGGAAGTAAAGACCCACGGTAAGTGAAGCTTTTGTTCTTGCTTCTTTCCTTACTCGAGTCTTTTTTTTTTTTTTTACTTTTTTTTTCCTTTTTAATAGGATTTTTTGCTCGTGGGGTGTTTGCTTCCTCTATCCCGAAGATGTCCTTGGCTCAAGCACAGAAAATTATTGTTGGTTCATCTTCCTCGAAGAGGAAGATTGGTGAGTCTCTTTCCGTAGAAGAGGAATGTGCTTTAGTACACAGGCCAGGAGAATGCGGGTGGTTTCAGATGATGAGTTTACACGCTCGACCTTGCCTTCCGTGTTTGTGGTTGAGACCTCTATCCTTGAAGATGTCTCACATTCCCCCGTTCATAAGTTTGTGGATTGCCTATTCCATGAAGGTTTTGTCCTTGCTCCTGACGATGTCCCTTTGGTTGGTGTCTTTCCTGCTTCTTTGAGAGAAGTTGTCTTATTTGTTCCTTTGGTTATTTCAGCTTTTGCTGTTGCTTTGTCCGTAACTTCGTCAACTCTTCAAACCTCCGTGCCTGCTGCTTTGCCTGTGGCTTCTCCAGCTCCTCAACCCTCCGTGCTTGTTGTTGTTTCATCTCTGCCTGCTTCCATGCCTTTCGTTAGGGAAGTAGGGTCTTCCAGAAGAGAGATGCGGCAGGTGGTAATAGACGTTCCAGCTGAGGGGAATCTTTTCAAAAAAATGGGTGAGCCCGAAGTGTGGCTCAAGCCTTTGATTGTTCCCACTGAAAAAGCCAAGCTAGCCAGCCATAGTGCTCTTACATGGGCTAATAAAGTTTTGCATTCCTCTTTGAAGGTATGATGCATGTTTTCCTCTTTCATTTTCGTACATGAAATTTACCATATCTGATTGGTTTTATTTCTTGTAGATTAATCTTATAGGCATGGAGCTCATGAAGAGGATCTCAAATACAGATCAGGAGAAAAAAGAGTTGCAGGACGATACTGATGGTTGAAAGCACAATATGATAGCCTAAGGATTGACATGGATGCCTTAGAAGAGGAAACGTGTACCTTGAAGCGGAAGATGAGGCTCATGGCAGCAGAACTGGCAGTAGAGAAGGTGAATGGTTTTAGATGATGAGCCTGCTGCCTCAACCTTTCCTTCCGTGTCTGTGATTGAGCCCTCTTTCTTTGATGATGTTTCACATTCCCTTTTTCGTGATGGTATTGATCTTTCTCCTGACGACGTCCCTTTGGCTATTGTCTTTCCTTCTTCTTTGAGAGAAGTTGTTTCGTCTATTCCTTTGGCTATGTCAACTTCTGCTGCTGCTTTGCCTATGACTTCTTCAACCCTTCAACTTTCCATGCTTTCTTCTTTGCCCGTGGCTTCTCCAGCTCCTCAACCTTCTGTGCCTGTTGCAGTTCCATCTCTACCTGCTTCCATGCCTTCCGTTATGGAAGTAGGGTCTTCCAGCAGAGAAATGCGGCAGGTGGTAATAGAGGTTCCAGCTGAGGGAAACCTTTTCAAGAAGATGGGTGAGCCTGAATTGTGGCTCAAGCCTTTAATAGGTCCCACTGAGAAAGCAAAGCTAGCTAGCCACGATGCTCTTACATGGGCTAATGAGGTCGTGCATACCTCTTTGAAGGTATGGTGTAAGTTATCCACTTTAAGTCTCAAATATGAAATTTACCATATCTGAGTAGTTTATTTCTTGTAGATTAACCTCAAAGGCATGGAGCTTATGAAGAGGATTTCAAACCCAGACCAAGAGACAAGAGAGTTGCAGGAAGAAGTAGATAATTGTAAAGCACAGTATGATAGCCTAAGGATTGACATGGAGCTTTAGAAGAGGAAAGGAGTACCTTGAAGCGGCAGATAAGACTTACGCCAACAGAACTAGCAGTGGAGCGGGCTTCTTGCAGTCAAGCTGACAAAGATAAGAGTGTTCTGGAGTCTTCGTTCGCGGAGCAGCTGCCCCGTGCCTCTGAAGAGATTAGAGACTTGAAGAAGGGAAGAAGGAAGAATATTCAGGCGAGCTCGTGCAATCACTCACTCGTACTCAAGAAGATCTTCGAAGTGCTTTAGACAAAGCTCAAACTTTAGAGGAGTCGATTGTTCCATTAAGGGCCGCTCATGCAGCTATGGAGGTGGAGAAGGACGGGTTGAGAGCTGAGCTTCAAGTGTGGGCAAAGATTATGAAGATTTGGAAGAGGTGGCTATTGTCGATGTGAGCTGGGCGTATATGAATTCTCGCCTTGACACATTGATGGAAATGAGTGAAGAGGGTTTTGACATTAGTGTTGAAATAGCCAAAACTAAGGAAGCCATGGAGAAGGCTCAACAGGGTCATAACCTCTCTGCACCTGATGGTGAGATTTCAGTCGCTCATGCCTCTTCATCCCCAGTTGCTCCCGCTTCTTCTGCCACTGAATTCAACCCTTCTCTTGAAAAGATCTAGTTGGTTTATTCTTTTTTTTCTTTTTATTTGTATCAATTGGTGATTACCACCAGTCCTATCGGGGGGATATTCGGATTTCCTTTAAGTCCCCAAATGACAACATAGGGGCACCACAATGTAAATATAAAAATCTTATACGGCTAAGTATAAATTAATACTTAGTTTTAGCCGTTTTAATATATAAATGTCAGTTCGACTTTTGTTAAGTTTCTGTTTCACTCTTTAAGTCTTTTGCATGCTTTATTTTTCGAGGTTTTAGTTTTACCTTCGAGTTTTGCATGTGGAATGCTTTAGACTACTTGTACCTTTTTTATAATAGGCACGATGTCATATTGAATGTGTGCCTTTTTGTAATAGGCATAACTTATGGAAGAGGGACCTTTATAATTGACATGAACAAGACGTCTCAATTTCATGATAATGCAATAGATTGATAGGAATTTTACACATGTTTAAGAATGTTTCCAAGGAATGTTTTTTGTTTGAACTTCCATGACATTTTACATGTGTTTGGTTATCGTCTAAAAATCATGCTTGGAACTGTTTTTTGTTTAACAGATTTGATATACTCTTGTATTTCGTAACTGTTTTTCGTAGGTAACAGTTTTTCGATATTAGTACAAGGAAATAACTATTTTTTACTAGTAACAGTTTTTATAAAGATTGGGGTTTTTACCCGCAACTGTTTTGGAAACAGTTTTCTAATAAGTACGAGGGAAATATTTTCTTATTCATAATAGTTTTTATTTGATAATAGTTTTTTGAACAAATACAAGATTTAGATCTTTCATCCATAATTGTTTTATTCGAGAACGGTTTTTTGAATGAGTATATTGATGATGATCTTCTACCCCTAACTGTTTTTGTTACAACAGTTTTGAAAAGATGTACATTTCTTTCTCGTGACTAACATTTTGCCTTTCAACCTGAATATGCTCGTTGATTTTTGCATTAGGTTTTGTATTTGGATGGCTCTTTTGATTTCTTTTGATTCTGCTCGTGTCACTTGTCTCATTGGGTAGATAGGTCTTTAGGCTCAAGCTTTTGACTTTCTGGTAGTCTTCTTGGCTTCGTCTTAGCCTTCCATACTGTATAGTCCCCCAAGTGTTTGAGTTTTGATGAATGAAATCTCGAGCACTTGATTATTCCTTCCTTGTGGTCCTTTTCCTGAAAAGGAAAAACATTCCGGACTCGAAGGTATATAGTTTTTTAGAAGATGACTGCTTAACCCTTTTAAAACGTCCATCATAAAGTGTAACCCTAGACCGGGAATTGTGTTATTTCCTCGCGTCTTTGCAGGTCTAATATCATCATCTGGTGATAGGTTAGCTTTATGCCTATCATCTTAAAAAGTTAGTAAAATTTTTAAATGTTCAAAATAAAATCGAACGTGTGATACCTGACGTTGGTTATTCTTTTCTTTTAGAAGTAATACTTCTTCAGATGGATGGAATTCCAACTGGTTGGTAGAACTCTACCATCCATAGATTCCAACTCATAGGCGCCTTTCCCAGCGATGCCTCTGATTTTGTAAGGTCCTTCCCAGTTTTGATTTAGCTTTCCTGCACCTGCTTTCTTTGTTGATTGAAAGACTTTTTTGAGGACGATGTCCCCAATTTTAAAGTACCTGAGATGAGCTTTACGGTTGTAATAACGCTCTATGATTTGTTTTTGAGCATCCATATGTATTAATGATGCTTCTCTCCGTGGTTTGAGCAGGTCTAGGTTGGTCCTTAGTTCATCGTTGTTTTTCACCTTCCATTGCTATTGAGAACCTTATGCTTGGTTTGCCAATCTCCACTGGTATTAAGGCTTTTGATCCATAAACAAGTATGAACGGAGTTTCTCCCGTGGCTATTTTTGAAGTTGTTCTGTATGCCCATAGTAGCACTGGTAACTCATCAGGCCAGTTTCCTTTGGCTTTATCTAGCCGCTTTTTTAGATTGTTGATGATGAGCTTATTCGTTGACTCAGCTTGACTATTATCCATGGGGTGGTACGGTGTTGAGGTGATCTGCATGATTTGCCAACTTTCGAAGAATTATGTCATTTGCGAGCCTATGAATTTTAGGGCATTATCACGCACGATCTCCTTCGGCATTCCAAAGCGACATATTATATTTCGCCATAAGAAGATTTTAACTTCCTTTTCTCGCACTTGTTGGGACGCTTCTGCCTCTACCCATTTTGTAAAATAGTCGGTTAGTACGAGAAAAAGTTGTACCTGTCCTTTAGCTGTTGGAAGAGGTCCTACTATGTCCATACCCCATTTCATGAAAGGACATGGGAATATTATTGGATGTAATATTTCCGTTGGGCGATGCATGTTATTCTCGACTTCCTCTTCAATCTTAGGCCAATAGTATCCAGCTCTGATTAGTGTTTTCACTAAGGATCTCGCCCCTGAGTGATTTCCACAGTGCCCTTCGTGGACTTCTTTCATCACAAATTCTGTTTGGTTAGGCCTAAGGCATTTAGCTAGGGGTCCTCCGAACATCTTATGATAAAGTAAGTTGCGAATAAGGAAGTACCGTGCAGCTTTGCAGCGTAGTGCTCGAGCCGCTTTCCTGTCTTCAGGTACGGTGCCATTCTGCAAAAAATTAAGAATTTCGTTTCTCCAGTCCCAGGTTAGGTTGTTGAAAGTTACCTCATTCCTGTCCTGTCTATTATTAAATGAAATAGTTGAATGGAAATTGTATTGTCTTTGTTCGTTACTTCCATGACTGCTACAAGGTTAGCTAATGCTTCGGCCTCTACATTTTCCTCTCTAGGTATTTGGACTACCTTCCATGTTTTGAATTGTCTTACGAACTCTCGTGCTTTTTCAAGATACTGTTGCATTCTAGTCTCTCGAGCGATGTAAGTTCCCTGTATCTAATTTACTACCAGTTGGGAGTCGTTGTTGATCACAATTTGCTCGATTGAGAGCTCCGTGCAAGTTCAAGCCCTGCAATAACAGCTTCGTACTCTGCTTCATTGTTAGTGATAGGATAACACTTTATAGCTTGCCGTGTCTTTTCACCCGTGGGTGATATCAAGACTATACCTAAGCCGATGCCTTTTATATTTGAAGAACCATCGGTGAACAAGGTCCATAGGCCTGGATTAACACCGTTAAAGAGTTGTAACTCTTTTTCTACTTCAGATACAATGCTATTAATAAAGTCAGCAACAAAATCAGCTAGTATTTGAGACTAAATTGCAGTCCTAGGCTGATAGATTATCTCATGCTCACTTAATTCTATGGCCCACTTACTTGTTTATGCAGAATATTTCCTAATGGATATGAGGTCACAACAGTGATTGGGTGGCACTGAAAATAGGGTCATCATTTTCTATATGCCATTATTAAATCTAAGGCTAACTTTTTCAGATGTGGATATCTAGTTTCAGCATCTAGCAAAGTTTTACTTACATAATAGATTGGTGATTGTTTACCTTTTTCTTCTCTTACTAATACTGCACTTACAGCAATTTCTGTGACAGCCAGGTAGATGTACAACCTTTTCCCTTCTTTTGGCTTTGAAAACAATGGTGGTTTCGATAGATAAATCTTCTGGTTCTTGAGGGCTTGCCGACATTCTTCAGTCCTTTCGAACTAATTCTGCTTTTTGAGAACTGAGAAGAATTTAAAACTTTTTTTCGGAAGATCTAGAAATAAACCTACCCAAAGCTGCTATTCTCCCTGTCAATCTTTGAACTTCCTTTTTATTTGTTAAGACATTAGGTATTTCCTCTATGGCTTTAATTTGAGAGGGATTTACCTCTATTCCTCTGTTTGATACAAGGAAACCCAAAAATTTGCATGGTTGCACTCCAAAAGCGCATTTCTCTGGATTTAACTTCATATTATACCTGCATAAAATATCAAAAGCAGTAGAGATGTGCTGGAAATGGTCTTGTGGTTGTGTTGATTTTACCAACATGTCATCAATGTAAACCTCCATCGTTTTTCCCAGATGTTTTTGGAACATCTTGGTCACTAACCTTTGATAGGTGGCTCCAGCGTTTTTAGGCCAAAAGGCATGACTTTATAACAATAAGTCCCCCTGTTCGTGATAAACGAGGTTTTTCCCTCGTCTAAAGGATCCATTTTAATCTGATTATTACCAGAATATGCATCTAGAAAGCTTAATAGTTCATGACCTGCGGTGGCATCAATCATTTGATCTATATGAGGCAGTGGGAATGAATCTTTGTGGCATGCTTTGTTTAAGTCAGTATAATATATGCATACTCTCCACTTGCCATTATTTTTAGGTACTACCACGGTGTTTGCTAACCAGTTAGGGTACGTTGCCTCTCATATCAAACCAATATTAAAAAGTTTTTGTACCTCTTCATCAATCACTTGGTTCTTGAATGGTCCTTGCTTTCTTTTCTTCTACTTAATAGGTACGAAGGATAGATCTTCATTTAGTTTATGAGTCATCACTTCTGGTGGGATGCCTATCATATCTGAGTGGGACCACGCAAAACAGTATGCGTTAGCCTTTAAATAATTAATTAACTTACCTCTTCGAGTGGGGCCTAGCCTCGTGCCTATATACACTTTCTGCTCAGGTTTTTGTTCGAATAACGGAATAGCTTTGAGCTCCTCCGTAGTTGTTTTGATGTGCTCATCTTCCTCCGGTTCACGAATGACGTCCGGTCTGGAATCCGTATCTGTGTGGTATAGTACACCTTCCGTGGTAACTTGACTCTTCTTCTCGTAAGTATTTTCTTTCATACCTGTTTCAGCAATAATATCTTCTGTATCTATTTGGGCAGTAATTTCTTCCATGCCTGTTTGGGCGGTGATACCTGCTTGAGAGATTTCCTTATCCCCTAATTCTTCCACCTCTATTTTCTTGTTTTAGTGTACCACAAAATTTATATTTTTTGTGGTCTGTTGATCTTCTTTGATTTGTTGAATCTCCCATTCAGAGGGAAATTTAATTACCTGAAGCAACATGGAGGGTATAGCTTTCATGTCGTGGATCCATGGTCTTCCAATGATCACGTTGTAAGCCATGTGAGTATCGATGACTTGGAACCTAGCTCGTTTGATCACCCCTCAGCATAAGTGATAAGCTCAATTTCTCCTTTTGTTATAACTGTCGAGTTATCAAACCCTGATATGGCTCGTGCTTTTGGGATTACTTGATTTCCCAGTAGCATTTCCTCCACGACTCTTAGCAAAATGTTATTGACTAAACTTCCTGGATCAATCAACACTCCTTTTACATTAATGTAATGAATAAGTAAAGATATTAGCAGAGCATCGTTATCCGGAAGCATTAATCCACTACTATCCGCATCATCGAAGGTTATATCGTCTTCTCCACGAGAACGTTTCCTGTGTGTAATTGTAAACTTTGTGGTTGTTTTGCAAATCACTCTGTTTACTTCTTCACCCTTTTGTATTACGTTAACGGTTCGTTTTGAAGAAGGAGGCTTTGGGGGCTCCTGCCTGGTCCTCATGTGTGCATGTTTACCTTTATCACTAAACAATTCTGTTAAATAGCCCTGTTTTAGCAAATTTTCTACTTGTCCTTGTAAAAATCTGCAATCCGCAGTTTTATGCCCATGATCGTCGTGAAATTCACACCAGTGATCTGGGTTTCTTCTACTTGGATTTGACCGCATCTCTTTGAGCCACTTAACCTTGTCACCCATGTTCTTCAATATTGAGACAAGTTCAGTAGTACTTGCATTAATGGTATGATCCCCAATTTGAGTACTACCTCTAGGTCGTTCATCTCGATCTTTACTAGATCTTGACGAGGATTGAGACTACATCTCTTCCTTGTGGTCTATAGTCCGACCTAGTGTTTTTTAACTTGGGGCAGATATCGCGTCCCCAGGTTCCTAAGTAAGGATCATACATGTTTTTACCTGATCTTCTATCTGATTTAGGACGTCTGGATCTGGAATGATCTTCATCTCTCGAACGAGCAATGATATCTTCTTATATTTTGAGTTTAGTATTGTACCTGTTATATACATTGTTCCATGTTGTGGCGGGGAATTCTCTTAGATTCTCCTTAAATCACATGGTGGCTTCTGAGCTTTTATCGTTCAAGTTGCTTGAAAATGCCATGGCTACCCAATTATCATTCACCCTGGATACTGCATTCTTTCTCGTTGAAACCTATCTACGAACTCAGGAGTAGTTCTATGTCTCCTTGTTTTATTTTGAATATGTCTTTCTTTCTCTTCTCAACTTTTTGTTCACCAGAGTGTGCTTTTATAAACGAATCTGCAAGCTCAACAAAAGAGTCAATAGAATTTTCAGGGAGAAGAGAATACCAGGTTAGAGCCCCTTTGGTAAGTGTTTCCCCAAATTTTTTGACAAGGACTGATTCAATCTATTATTTCGTTAAGTCGTTGCCTTTTACCCAAGTAGTGAAAGAAGTCACATGGTCGCGTGGGTCAGTTGTTCCATCATATTTGGGAACGTCAGGTATTTTAAACTTCTTGGATATAGGAAAAGGTGCCGCACCTGGCCTTCAAGGTTGTTAAGAATATCTATCAACATCGATGCCTTTGATGACAAGTGGTACACCAGGAACTTTTTCGATGCGATCGTTCTGCTCCTTCATCTATTTCTGCATGGTTAGCAGTAAACTTCTTAATTCTGAGTTATTAGATATACCTGGTCTCATTTTGAGAGATTCATTAGGAGTATCTCCTCTTCATGAGTATGCCAACCCAGATTGAGGATTTTCCATGGTGATGGTGTTATTGGGAGGTGGCGTCGGCGGTGTGGGCAACCCTGCCGGTAATCCTCTCGCAAATTCTTGCAAAGCTTGGCTCACATACTTTGCAGTCATTTTCTTTACATGATCTTGTTCCACAGTTTGATCATTATTACCATTGTTGCTATTGGATCTTTCTGGGGATTGTTCCCTCGAACCACGTGGGGTTCCTGAAGGCGATGGAACTGGGGTTCCACTTCTTTGATGGCTGTTGTCGTTGGGGTTTGACATAATTCAAAGGATATCACTTGGAAAGTAAACAAAGATTATCAATTTCCCGGTAACGGAACCAATTCGTTTAACCAAAGAATAAGACCCTTTGACTAGTTTATTTTTAATAAGAATACGGGTTACTGATAATCAAGATAATGGGAAAAATGAACAACAAACAATATTGCAGAAATAAAGGATCGACGTTGATTCTATTCGAGAATCAGATGCCTTTGCAAGTTGTATTCCCTCCCTTATATAGGAAATTCTTATAACGTACGACTCTTGCTATGGTTACTCATTAATGACTAATTATGACATTAATGAGGCGTTAAAAAGGATAACGGTAATTGGGGTTCAGTTACATAACGTTCGAGTAATAAATTGTGGGTCCCTGAATCTGCTCGTAGCTTTGTCCAGATTCATTCTAACCGTGCCTCTCTCCCGTTTTCATCAAGTTGAGTTTCCCGTGCTGATAAGTTCGTGGGTTTATTGAACCGTGCCTCTTTGTACCATATCTCTTCAAGGAGTCATGTCCAGCTGTCGTGTTTTCCTGTTTCTACGTAACTGGCTGAGTTGTCAAAATCTGGCTTACGTGTGAGACTCTTTTTTACCAATACAGTGATGTCGTACCATTTCATTTATATTATCATTATTACATGGTGAGGAAGATAGTAAATGCACGAAAGGTGATGCTGCGCCGTTTCATTCATATTGTCATTATTACATGGTGAGGATGAGAGTAAAAGTATGAAGGGTGATTCCATCCAGTTTCATTCATATTATTATTATTATTACATGGTTAGGATGAGTGTAAAAGCACAAAGGGTAATGTCGTGCCATTTTTTCAAATCATTGGCCTGATTGATTTTCAATTTTTGTCATTTACTCAGTTAGTCCTTTATAGTTTTCTTGTTATATTGCTGCTTTATATACACTTGTATAGGTTTATTTACATCAGTGTCTTATCATAGCCTCGTCATTTCCTCATTGAGGTTAGGCTCGACACTTATGGAGTACATTGGGTCGGTTGTACTCATACTATCTACACTTCTTGTGCAGATTCTTGTATTGGTCCCAGCGGTGCGTGAGGCACGTCAGCTCAGATCATTTCATACGGAGACTTGAGGTAGATTTGCTGGTGTCCGTAGACCTTGAATTCACCTTGCATTTCCCGTTTTTACTGTTTATTTCTTTTAGGACAATTGTATTTATTTGAGACCCTATTTGTAGACTTCTAGTTGCTCATGTAGTCGTGACTCCCGATTTTTGGGAGTAGATATTATCACGTGGTTTACATCAGTATTGTGTTAGACTTGGCTTGTATTTCTCATTGAAAGTCATTATTTTGTTTTTAAATTGTTAATAAATTTAAAGTCGGCTTTCCTAGGAAGTGGAAAGTTAGGTGCCATCACGATCCCGAGGTTGGGATTCGAGGTCATGACAAGTTGGTATCAAAGAACTAGGTTGTTTAGGTCTCACGAGTCAACAACAAGCTTAATAGAGTTCGGAGGATAGGTACGGATACATCTGTACTTATCGTCTAGAGGCTTTGGAGTTTTAGGAAAAATATCATTTCTTTCTTTCCCCGTCGTGCAATTTTATTCTATCATTGTTGTTTAAATCATTCCATTCTTGTTCTCTCACAGATGGTGAGAACACGCACAAAATCTTCATCCGAACAGGAGCTAGATCCCCCTGTTGATGCCACCACCAAGAGTAGTGGATGAGGTTGTGGTCGAGCCAGAGGACGCAGCAGGGGCAGAGCTCAGCCTAGAGCTCGAGTAGGATCACCCACAGTGGAGCCTCACATTGAGCATGAGGAGCAGATCCCCGCTTCGGCCATACAAGTTGGACCAGCCCAGGTCCCGGAGGGATGTCTAGCCACACCAATGCTTCAGGGCGCTCTAGTCCATTTAGTGGGCCTTATGGACCTAGCTCCCCATACAATTATCTTACTCTCTACTGAGAGGGAGAGAGTGAGGAGATTCATTGATGGACTTACTTTTAGTATTAGGATACAAATGGTCAAGGAGACCATAGATGATATTTCCTTTCAGAGGGCAGTAGAGATTGCTAGACGGATCGAGATGGTTCGTGGACAAGAGAGGAGGCCGGTAGGCCTCGTCATTTCGGTTCTTTCAGTGGTTCCTATTTAGAGGCATGGGTAATTTTGGTAGAGGCCATCCTCCTATGTTATTTCCATCAGCATTTTTGGCATCCCGCGGTGCTTTGGTTAGTCGTGGTCCTTATGTATCTCATACTGAGTAGCTAGCCTATAGTGCACCACCAGATCCTATTAGTGCACCTCTGATCCAGAGTATTAGGGTGGATTTCTAGATCAACAGGGACAGTTCCAAATTCAGTAGTCACAACAGCCTAAGGCTTGTTATACTTATGGAGATCCAAGGCACCTCTCTAGATTTTTCCCTAGGTCACACGAAGGCATGCTACACACAGTTCTCATGCCATAGTTCCGGCATTGGTTGCTTCACCACCCACTCAACCATTTGAATGAAGGGTCAGGCTTACATAGGTGGAGGTCAGGCCATTAGAGGTGGAGGTTAAGACGTTAGAGGTGGAGGCCAGCTAGTTAGTGGCCATCCGAAGGCGTAGGTCAGAGTGGTGGTATGTTACACCCCGTGTTTTCGTACGTAAGAGTACGTCGCAAGTCAATTGATGTAAGCTAAGAAATGAGATCATATTTGAAAGTACATAAATTAATTTAATCATATTACCTTAGGGTTAAAAATATTTAAGATCATGAATAACAAGTACCAAGAGGGTTGAAAGGCTTAGAATCTAAGAAAATTGAAGCAAATAAGTTTCGCCGAATATCGGCAAGTTTGGAAGTTATAAAATTTAATATTGGGGTGGGACTTCGGTGCATAAAATGATAAGGAGGTTATGTTATGATTTATTATAGTCGTATGTTGATTGTTGAAGTCAAGGGAATGGTGGAACACAAGTTGGCAAAGATCATCACAAGTTACACTCATAAATGTGCTGAAAATTAGGTCAAATGTATCAGAGCTTTTCACCTAAAGTACTTGGAATTAAGGGATGATACGCCTATCAAATTAAATATCTACGAGTCTAGTTTCCAGCTCGTTAAACCATTCATTGATACAATACCAGAGTATAGATATTCGCATTTTCACGAGATTGCGCAAGCAGCTCACATTGGGACCCACTTAGGCGGTTGAGATATCTTGATATATATATATATATATATATATATATATATATATATATATATGTGTGTGTGTGTGTGTGTGTGTGTGTGTGTGTGTGTGTGTGCGCGTGCGTGCGACTCCTAAATCCTGATTTAACTCATTATTTTTCACTCTATTCAGACCCTAGACACCTAAATACTTTATCTCAATGTTCTCTCATGATCCCATACCCAACCCAAGGTCAAACAACACAAATCAAGTGTCGGGAGTCCCGTGGCGCTAGTGAGTTTCTTGTTCTTCTTGTGGTTGCTGATTTTGGTGTGATTCCAACTCGTGTGGATAGTTTTTAAAAGTGGTTTAGGTTCTGTAAAATACTCTCCCAAGGTTTTCATATCAACCCTAGGTGATCTCATGTATTCTAATGTGATTCTAGTACCAAGAAACCCGAATTGATTGCTAGTTTCACTTCCTTGTTCTTGTGACTGCGTGGGAAGGATATTTCGTGGTGTACTAAGCTAAAATTGGAGTTGTTCTATCTGTTGAAAGGTAAGTAACATCTTACTCAACATTTATTTGTGTTTATCCAAGTTACGGCTAAGTCATTCAAGCTACAACATGTGAGATATCGATCAAAAGTCTTGTTAATAATGTTGTTGATTGTTGGACTTTTTGGGAGGTGTTCATGCAGTATTTTATGGCTGGAAAATTTATTGAATAACCTGAGCATACTGTGTTGTTATTATCAATATTTTCCTGAATATAAATGGGAGGGAAAGGATTCAAAACATAGTGTTATTAGACATGAATCGAGCTTGTCGCTCGACGTGTTATTGTGCTGATTGTGTTCCATATAGCTATTGATTGTTGTTTGGAATGTTTGGTACCTTTAGTAACTTATGGGATGTAGTAAAAAAAGGGGAGGTGATTTCCGTTTTCTTGTAGAATAGTGGTTTCAAAATATAAGAGTTACAACACTTATACGATGACGACGAAGTTAGTTTACTCCTCGTAGACGTAAGAAGATCATATTGAGCTTGGTTGACGATTGGAGAGAAGATTTCAAAGGTATGTTAAGGAAATTCCTTCTTTCCTTTTTTCATGATCCATAGGATACAATGGAAGGAACAAACACTCAATTTTCACAAATGACTCTTTTCTTAGAAGTACCAGGGTTGCCTATGTTCTTGATTCTCCATATGTCCTTTTATTATATCGTCTCTTCACGGGTCTTAGAAAATACGTAAGTTGATAAAGTTTATTTCGTGATAGTAACCGAAGGCACATTGATCTTATGACATCCTGAGAGATCTTATTGACTTACTTCATTATGCATTGCATTCATTTATACATATATATTGACCCATGACTAGATGGTGTTATATACGCGTATATTATATGTATATGGGGTATGGGAAAAGGTTACTGCATTAGATACACACCACCACCTGATCAGTTGGTATACATTGATGATTTTTCCCACAGAGGCTAAGATGATATGATGGGATTCCCTCAAAGACTTGATGATGTTATGTACACATATACCTATGCATTATATGGCATTTATACCTATATGCATGACATTATAAATGTTTCATAATTCATAGAGTTATTCAGACTTATAAGTTGAGTCCTTTACTCCATGTTTCTTTCATGTCTTTTATATACTACTTTTCATTCCTTACATACTCGGTACTTTATTTGTATTGAGATCCCCTTTGCCTAGGATGTTTCCTTCCCACAGGTCGCGATAGACAGGTTGATAGTCCTTCGAGTAGGCTATCAGCTCAGCGGAAAGAGTTGGTATAAACCACTTGCTCCAGAGTTGCCTATTTTGTCAGAATGATTTGGACATGTATTGATTGGTATGGCAGGGCCATGTCCCGACCTTTACGAAGTTTCTGTACTCTTAGAGGATTTACAGACCGATCCATCTCAAAGGAACCCTAATCAAATATGCAAATACCATGGTACACATGGTCATAGAACCGAAGACTGCAGACAACTAAGGAGGAGGTGGCGTGTCTATTCAACGAGGGTTACTTTCGAGAATAATTGAGTAATCGAGCTAAATATCACTTCAGAGATAGGGATGCAAACAAGAAAAACAAACAGGAAGAACCGCAACATGTCATTCACATGATCGTTGGTCGAGTCGACATTCCACAAGCGTCCGTGTTCAAACGCACCAAGGTGTCGATCGCTAGGGAAAAACGAACTCGAGATAGCGATGCATTGGTAATCTCTATTCTTTTGAATAAAATTAAGGTTAAACGTGTTTTAATCTATCTAGGAAGATCAGCCAATATTATTCGATTGAGGGTTGTGGAGTAGCTCGGCCTACAGGATCAGATCGTGCCTGCAACTCGGGTTCTTAATGGTTTCAACATGGAAAGTCAAACAAATAAAGGTGAAATAATCTTACCAGTTAATGTAGTTAGGACTATTCAAGAAATCAAGTTCCATATGATCGAGGGTGATATGAGATACAACGCCTTATTTGGAAGACCCTGGATTCACAACATGAGGGCGGTCCCCTCAACCCTTCACCAAATGCTGAAACTCGCGACACTGGATGGAGTAAAAACGGTGTATGGGGAACAACATGCTGCCAAAGAGATGTTCGCGGTCGATGAAATAATACCGGTATCGTTGTTTTCATCAAAGGGATCAGAGTCAAAAGACAAGAACGAGGTTAAATAGCAACCACATGTATCAGGCTCGACCTAATCGGAGGAACGAGGGGAAGACGAGGACGATGAACATTAGATTTCCCCATCCTTCATAATTCCCGATGACTCTGATGCCACAAAATCAATGGGCGAAGAGCTGGAGCAAGTCTTACTGATCAATTACCTACCCGAGTGAAAGGTATACCTGGGCACGTGTTTAACCCCTGAGCTCAGAAAAAACTCATTAAATTCCTTATCCATAATATGGATTGTTTTGTTTGGTCCCACCTTGATATGACAGGGATCCCACCGGAGATCACTACCCATTGATTGAGCTTGGACCCATAGTTCCGTCCAGTAAAGCAAAGATAAGACCCCAGACCGAGGTTAAACATGCACTCATCAAGGAAGAGGTAACCAAACGTCTCAAAATAGAATTAAATCGGGAGGTAAAATATCCGAAATGGCTAGCAAACGTAGTCGTAGTCCCTAAAAAGGGAATAAACTTAGAATGTGCATGACTATAAGGATTTTAAAAAATCATGCCTTAAAGATTTCTTTCCTTTGCTGAATATCGATCGCATGATCGATTCCACGGCCAACCACGAGATTACTTAGCTTTGTCGATGCCCACTCGGGGTATAATCAAATACAAATGAACCCGGAGGATCGGGAAGAGAGTTCGTTCATCACTAAGTACGACACCTATTGTTATAACGTAATTCCATTTGGACTAAAAAATGTTGTTGTAACTTATCAACGCCTAGTAAATCACATTTACGAAGAACAAATAGGAAAATCAATGGAAGTTTATATTGATGAAATGATAGATAAGTCCTTGCACGCAGAGGACCATTTGAAACATCTGAAGGACACCTTCAACATACTAAGAAAGCATAACGATGAAACTCAATCCGAAGAAGTGCGCATTCGTGATCGGCTCGGGGAAGTTCCCCGGCTTCATTATATCAAATCAGGGCATCGAGATCAACCCCGATAAAATCAAGGCCATTGAAGATATCACGCTCGTGGACAATGTTAAGGTCGTACAAAGGTTAATAGGGGGCATAACCGCCCTAGGTCAGTTCATTTCGAGGTCCTCGGATAGAAGTCACCGGTTTTTCTCACTACTTAAAAGAAGAACAATTTTGCATGGACCCTAGAATGCCAACAAGCATTGGAAGAACTAAAACTGGTACCTCTCGAGCCCGCCATTGCTTCATACTCCAAAAATGGACGAGCAACTCTACTTACAGTTAGCAGTATCAGAAATCGCGGTAACTGGGATCCTAGTTCGAGAGTATCAAGGTACAAAATTTCCTATTTACTATGTTAGTCGAACCATAGGAGAAACCGAGGCCCGGTACCCACACTTAGAAAAATTATCGCTTGCTCTAATAAGCGCCTCTAGGAAATTAAAACTATATTTTTAGTGTCACCCAATTTGTGTGGTGACTATTTATCCCCTTCGCAATATTTTGCATAATCCCGAACTCTCAGGCTGATTTACCAAATAGGCCATTGAGATCAGCGGGTTTGATATCGAGTATCAACCCCGAACGGCCATCAAGTCTCAGATCTTGGCAGACTTCGTGACTGACTTCATGACATCCCTCGTAGCCTATTGAAAAGGAACTATTACTAAAATCGGGTACGCCATCGGAGATGTGGACCCTTTTCACAGACGGCGCTTTGAACGTGATGGGGTCCGGGCTAGGCATCATTTTGAAGTCACCCACAGGTAATACAATTAGACAGCCTATCAAAACATCAAAATTGACTAACAATGAGGCTTAGTATGAGTCCATGATTGTAGATCTCGAGCTAGATAAAAGTTTGGGAGCAGAGGTCATCGAGGCCAAATGTGACTCCCTACTTGTGGTAACCAAGTCATCATAACTTTCGAGGTTCGAGAAAATCGAATGCAAAGGTACTTGGATAAACTAAAAGTGTCTTTACACCAATTTAAAGAATGGACCATACAACACGTACCTCGAGAACAAATCAACGAGGCCGATGCCCTTGAGAATTTGGGGTCATCGGTCGAAGACGACGAACTTAGCTCGGGGACTGTCGTACAATTTTAAAGGTCAGTAATCGAAGAAGGACACGCCAAAATAAATCCACGAGTCTGACTTGGGATTGGAGGAATAAGTATATCGAATACGTAAAGAACGGGAAGCTCCCATCAGACTCTAAGGAATCGAGGACTCTACGCACAAAGGTTGCACAGTTCACATTGGCCGGGGATTGAACACTATATAGGAGAATGTTCGATGGACCCTTGGCGATATGTTTGGGACCAGGATATACCGACTACATCCTACGGGATATTCACAAAGGCACTTGCAGAAATCATTTCGTCACCGAGTCATTGGTTAAAAAAGTCATCAGAGCAGGGTACTATTGGGCCAATATGGAAAAGGATACAAAAGAGTTTGTTCGAAAGTGCGACAAATGTCAAAGATATGCGTCGATGATTAACCAACCTGGAGAACAACTCCACTAAGTCGTATCCCCATGGTCGTTCATAAATTGGGGAATGGATATCGTCCACCCTCTACCATCGGCCCCAGGTAAAGATAAATTCATTTTTTTATGAATGACTCTTTCTCTAAGTAGGCTAAAGCACTGGCCTTCGAGAAAGTTAGAGAAAACGAAGTCATAGGCTTCATCTGGGACCATATTATATGCCGATTTGGGATGCCTACCGAGATCGTATGTGACAATAGAAATCAATTCGTTGGCAGAAAAGTAACAAAGTTTATCGAAGACAACAAAATAAAAAGAATCCTGTCAACGCCATATCATCCTAGTGGGAGCGGACGGGCCGAATCGACAAACAAGACCATCATTCAAAATCTAAAGAAAAGATTGACTGACGTTAAAGGAAAATGGAGAGAAATATTGCCCGAGGCCCTTTGGACGTACCGACCAACATCAAAATCCAGTACGGGGGCAACACCGTTCTCTTTAGTCTATGGTGCCGAAGCTCTAATCCCGGTCGAAGTCAAGCAACCTAGATTCAGGTTTGGGTTTGCAACAGAAGAGTCAAATCACGAGTCTATGAATGCAAGCCTCGAACTGCTAGATGAAAGGCGGGAAGCCGCCCTCGTTCGAATGGACGCACAGAAATAGCGGATTGAAAGGTATTACAACCCAAGAGTCAATCTTCGTCACTTTAAAATCGGAGACTTAGTTTTGAGAAAGGTCACCCTCAATACTCGAGACCCAAATGAAGGAAAACTTGGCCCAAACTGGGAGTGACCGTACCAGGTCTGCGATATCGTCAGTAAGCGATCCTACAAACTTGGCACAATGAACGACATACCGAACAATTGGAACATATCACTCCGTAAATGATATTACCGCTAAGGTATGACCTTCTCCATTTTCGTTTATATTTTATATTAACTGATTGCAGGTATTAAATCGAAGACATCGAGGATTATTCAACACAAAGTCCTTAGGTCTGAAAGCATTTGTTGCACTCTTATTCCATTAGACCGGTTTTTGTCCCAAATGGGTATTTCCGGCGAGGTTTTTAACGAGGCAATCATTCTTCGTCCTAACTTAGGGCAATTCAGCAGTATCCGAGGCTTCTTTACAATCAACCTCCATTACTTTGGGGAACCACCTTCAAATTTCAACTTTGTTACAAGGAAAGTACTTGGTGTCAACAAGGTCTCGATAGGTAAATTTTGTATGTAAGGGCCAAACGGTCGAACGAACCATGCCCATGTAAATTACTCGAGACCTAATGGAAAACATGTACGCATGTATAATCTATTGAAAGAAGTATTTCTCCTTGCCAAATATTTTATTCCTTAGAGAAATTTTTACTTTACAATCGTGATTGTGATCTATTGTGGAAATTGGCTTAAGGGACGATCGCAACTAAATTTCAAACAACTAATCCCGCACTCGGGGACTTCCGTCAAAAAAATTGATATGATTGAATTACTAGAACCTCGAGAAAGTAAGACCTTATAAAGGCAACCCTAGAGTTTGTAGGCCACAGCCACCCAACTCGGGGATTGACACTTCCAAAAAGTTCGAAGTACAGAAGGGAAAAAAGCCTAAGAGGAAAATCCCAAACTAAAGGCTACAGCCAAATTAACACGGCTCGAAGACATCCGAATTCCATAATAAAATAGGCTTTCGAATATTTTCATAAAACCGGTTAAAAAGGCTACCCTCGGCAAAATTACAAAGGGTTTTGATAACATCCACCCTCGAAAACCCTAAGGGGTACCTAATTGTTCGAACTCTCAAACAACTTTATTTCATGCTAAGTCATAACAAAACAAAGGGTTCTGTAAACGTCAACACTCGAAAAACCCTATGGGTACAGATTTATCTCATATTAAGGCATAACAAATTTTTTAAACTTTTTTAAGCCGAAAAGGGAAAAAAGCCATTCTTTTTAAGGCCATGTCGTCTTAATTCAAGGTCCTAAAGGGTCATTTTATTTTGAGTTCGAAAAATCATCCTCACTCAACTAAAACCTAAGGGTCACTCTACTCCGAGTCCGAGCAAGTACTCATTCGATTATCAAGACTACATTAGTCCCGCTTCGATCAAATTGCCCAAGCCTCGAACTTACGAACAAATTTTCATAAGGCATGAATGAAACAGAATTAAAAATTAAATAAAGACAAGTCGAAGAGGAAAGAGGTCATTTATATATGAGTACATCTACAAGGCCCAATCATTAACATATACAAATGACCAAAAGAGAAAAAAATCCTAAGGTTCCTAATTTTCTCCGGGGGAAGCTTCTCTATTGGGGTCCCCCTGTTCTCGTACCCGCACTCGGTGTCATCATCATCATCATCGGGGGAGGCTAGTGCTCTAGCATCGGCTTCATAAATTTTATCCCTTATTATCTCGTCATTGAGATTGAAACCTCGAGCATTGATCTCTTCGAGGGTTTCCCTCCGAGATTGGCATTTGGTGAGTTCAGCAACCCAATGTTCTTGATTTTGAGTAGTTTCAGTAGTCTCTCGCACTTGGGCTTGATCAGCTCCAGCATCAGATTGGTAGACGGCCACGATCTCCTCTACATCAGCCTTAGCCTTATCCACCTTAGGTTTGGCCTTTATAAGTTCGGTGGCCAATCGAGCCACGAGCTCCTCTATTTTCTTGGCCTGAGCCGAGCTCTTCTCTTTCGTGTCTTGGAGCTGACTTTTGGTTGGGCTCGAGAAGTTTCCTTCTCTAAATCAAGGCGGTCCATATTTTTTTTCCACCCCAAGGTCTCCGCCTTCATCATGTCTACCTCTTCATGAAATTTCTCGATTCATTCGACCTTCTATTGAACCTGTGAGATTAAAGTGTTATCCATCATACCCAAATGGATGCAATGAGCTTCTAAGATTTTCATTACATGCTCGATCAGGTCGGTCTGTTCTTTGTAAGCCGTATCCAACTTGTCTAAAAGGTCCTTGATATTTTCTTCTTTTTTCCTTTTGAGAAGTTTGAGGGCATTCCTCTCCTCGGTAAGCTTCTGAATGTCGGCCTCGTACTGACCCAGATCAACTCAAGACCTAGAAAATGCTTCATGATGAAGAACCGAGGGCTACACAGATAAAAGTAAAAAGTTAGACAAAGAAGAAAAACAAAAGTATGATATTCATAAGGTAAGTTATGGTTTACTCGATTCAAGGCTTGTTCTGCCTCGTTGAAAAGACAAGGAGCCTCCACTTTGTCCATTAGGGCCTGGTCCTCCTCCGTGACCAGACCCTGAAGATAACTGGCCACCCCCATGAGGGTGGCAAAAACTGGAGCATCCTCTGGGATGGAGATGACGATGGTCTGTTTGGTCCTGGGACAGGCACTAGGGGCCGGAAACTGGTTGGTCATTCGGAAGCTCGAGGAGGTCTCACTTGGATCCTTCCGCGGTATCTCTAAGTCGTTCATAATGGTGACATCTTGGATCCCAATAAAATAACCATGGAAGGGGTCTTCCACTCCGTGGGCTCCTTCTACATCGGGGGTGCTCATAGCTTAGGCCTCCCGAATTGCCTCCTCGGAAAATGAAGGGAGGATGGGCGAGTCTTCAATTTCTACTGCCCCAAGTGGGTCCCTTGAGGCATTCTTTTCATCAAGAGGAGCCTCGATACTGAACTCCATGGATGGTTCATCTACTGATGATAGGCTATAATTACGTATTTTAGTCATTTCTTATACTCTAGTTTATTGCACTTTAATGGAGTTTGAGCTTTAATCGCTAGTATTTTGCACTAATTGTGTGTTTTATGCCTTGTAGGAGTTATTTCGAGCTATATATATGTTATCGAATGAATTCAAGTGATTTGGAACTTTGAATTCTGATTAAAATCCCAAGGCATTTAGCCGGGATCATGTTCGGGGGTAAATTTGATAGTTAAGAACAAACGAAGACTCGAGGAGGCATTTTGCACACTATCTAGTAAAATAGACATAACTCTTTGATAATAACTTAATTTGGGATATATAATATATGGTTGGAAATCTATCTCAATGTTCTACAACTTTCATGTTTTACATATTACCAAATTCCAAACGGAACAGGGTAAATTACGCGGTCGAAACCGCGGACCTGGCGCGCAAATGGGGCAGAAACTTTTCGATATGCGCGGCCACGCTACTCCAGACCTGAAAAACTGTGCTTTTTCGCGTAGGAGAAGGTATAATTGTTTGGGACCGACCCTACATGGTATATATAGATGGAAAATGGTATTTTGAGGAGGTTGGACATATTTTGGACACAAATTCGACCTAAGGAGGCAGAGACAAAATAGGAGCAAGGCGGGGAATTCTTCTACGAGTTTTTCCTTCCCCTTCCTATTTTTCATTGTTGGTTATGACTTTTGGTATTGTATTTTTACATACTATTATGAATAGCTAATTTTTTATCTAGGGTTTTGATGGAACCTTTTGTAGGATAAATTCTTGTTATGTTTTTATATAATTGAGCCGTTGGATTTCTCTACTTGTTCAACTACGTTTATATTGTGGTTGGGTGAAGAGCTCTCAATAAACTGTGCCTATGTAGTGTATATTACTCGGGAGAGAGTGCATATTTATGTAGTTGTTGAACAACATCACTCCTGACGTATGTGAGGAATCAATAATGAAGGGTTTAAAGGTGGGATTTGAACCGCGTGTAGTTTTTTTTTTTTTTCAGGAGTAGGAGCCATTGTTTTGTGTTTTGAATTGAAGCAATATCTCTTGACTTTGTTATGCCTTGAGAATAGTGAGTATTTTGGTTGTCTCTTAGGCTCAGTTTTTGACTCTTGTATAATTACCTTAAACTGTGTGATTTTAAATTTTCTTAACTGCTTTGACTAGAGTGTCTTGATGAATCCAATCCTAAGTGACTTAATTTCCATGTGTGTGTGAGGTTTGTGTGTTATTCTGTGCAGTGCATTTGATGTCTAGAACTTGCCCTGTGTGTTTGCAAAGCAAAATAGTAGTTTTGTTCTGTCTTGGAAGTGATATAGGCATTTCTTTGTTGAGCCAAATATGTGTTTTACCCGCCTAATTGTTATGTATCGAAGTTAACCCCTTTGAGAATGTAATCATGTTTCTTTGTTAACCATATTACAAGCCTTAACCATTTGTTTGAATTAACCATCTATTTGAACCTTTTTACCTCTTATGAGCACTTGAATTGTTTTGAACTGTGTAAAAGTTAAAGTGTGCGGTGGTTGGTTTGGCATTTGAGTGGAACTAATGAAATATTGAGAAAGGTGCACTGTTTTGAAAAAGTGAGCGCCACTTGAATTGAAAAAAAAAGGAAAAAAAATAGTTGTATTGCTGTGGAAAAAAAAAGTATTCCTTGATAAGCGGTGACTCTTGATGTAATTGTGCTTAAAGAAGTATGGGGTAATTGATGTGAATGTGGAGTTTGGTTTGACATAAGTATGGGGTTTTAATGTTAAAGTAAATGTATTAAAGTTCTTAGGGAGGTGTAGTCACTCATATATCTAAATGTATCCTACCCGTCCCGCAGCCTACATTACAACCAAGTAAAGTCCTACTTGATCCTAGACTGAATGAATTCGGTTAGTAGAGTAGTACATTACCGGCAAGCATATGGTGCATCTTTTGTGGCACATGAATATTATTTCAGAGAGTGAGTGAATTCTTTCTATCTTGAATTCCTAAGTGTTCTTAAATTTTATTGTGTGGAACTACTCTCTTTTGTTGTGTGAGGGCACTTATTCATGAAGGAAAGGTAATGTCAGTGACCTCTATGTTAGAGTAAGTGGGTGAGTTGTGAATAATGCGTGGTACTTGTGAGTCAAATCTTGAGGTGAAGATGTTACGCTTTTGCGCGTAGTGTATTTTAAATATTCTTGGTGTGATGAGTTAGGACAATTGCTTAAAAAGGTCGTGTCTATACAAAGTGTAGTTTGATTGCTCGAGGAAGAGCAATGGTTTAAGTGTGGGGTGTTGGTAATAGGCTATAATTACTTATTTTAGTCACTTGCACTCTAGTTTACTGCACTTTAATTGAGTTTGAGCTTTAATCGCTAGTGTTTTGCACTAATTGTGTGTTTTATGCCTTGTATGAGTGATTCCGAGCTATATAGATGTTATGTGAATTGAAGTGATTTGGAGCTTTGAAGTCTGAGTAAAAGCCCAAGGAATTAAGCCAGGATTGAGTTCTGGGGTCAAATTTGATAGTTAAGAACACGAAGACTCGAGGAGAAATTTCGCGCACTGTCTAGCAAAATAGACATAACTCTTTTCTCCGAACTTTATTTCGGTTGTATAATATATGGTTAGAAATCTAAATCAAAGGGATAAACTTTCATGGTTTATGTTTTTCCAAATTCCAAACGGAACAAGGTCAATAACGCGGTCAAAACCACGACCGCGGACCTGATGCGCAAATGGGGCAGAAACTTTTTGATATGCGCGGCCACTAGCTTTGTCTTAGCGCGGCCGTGCTACTCCAGACCTGAAAAACTGTCCTTTTTCTCGTAGGAGAAGGTATAATTGTTTGGGCCCGACCCTACTTGGTATATATACATGGAAAAACAATATTTTGAGGAGGTTGGACATATTTTGGACATAGATTCGACCTATGGATGCAGAGACACAACAGGAGTAAGGCGGGGAATTCTTCTACGAGTTTTTGCTTTCTCTTCCTATTTTTCATTATTGGTTATGACTTTTGGTATCGTATTTTTACATACTATTATGAATAGCTAATTGTTTATCTAGGGTTTTGATGGAACCTTTTGTAGAATAAATTCTTGTTATGTTTTTATATAATTGAGCCGTTGGATTTCTGTACTTGTTCAACTACGTTTATATTGTGGTTGATAGAAGAGATCTAAATCGATTGTGCCTATGTAGTGTGTATTACTCGGGAGATAGTGCATATATAGGTAGTTTTTGAACAACATCACTCCCGACGTATGTGAGGAATCAATAACGAAGGGTTTAAAGGTGGGATTTGGGATAACGAAACCTTAGGTGCAATCTAAGGGAGCCGTACTAACCAACTAGCGTAACTCGGGAGAGTATGTCTAGTATATTTTCGTAATTACTCGGGAGAGATTTACAGCAGTCAGAGTGCTCATGATCGGTAGAGAATACTTAGGCGAAATTATAAAACACATAGCCGAAAGGATTGCAACAATTGGGGAAATGATAACTCTAGACCTCCTTAATATTTTCTCCAACCCGTAGTATCTTTAGTATTAATTAATTATTTTAATTTTTTAGTTAGTTAGTTAAACACAAGAATATTAATATCTATAAGTTAGGAATTTTCAAGCTTGTATTCTTGGTGATAGGGAACAACTATTACTAAGCCTTTTCTCTGTGAGATTCGACTCCGGACATGTATACTAGATTATATTTGCAACGACCTCTTAGTACTTTTTATAAGGCATAGTTGGGCGTGTTCAGCTACCTTTATTCCTTGGGACGAGGCAGACTCATCTTTTTCCAACTCGGGGACTCCACCCGAATCGCTTCTTGAGGCCCCGTCAGCTCGAGGCAGATTATTTTTGGCTCCCACCAGCTTGGCGGTCTTCTGAGCCTCAACATTGGCTTTGTTAGGGCCACCAGCACGAAGCCGTCTCCCTCTTTCTCTTCGTCTTCCTCTTCCTCTTCCTCTTCCTCTTCCTCTTCCTCCTCTCTCAAGATTTGAATTGACTTAGCTGGAAAGATAACGGTGTCCTTCTTCGGCTTACGAGCCTGATTTTTCTTGAGCTTTGGATCTTTGGAGGTTGAGGTCCTTTTCCTCATTTTATCCTTCGCCAGTTTTAGGACTGGTGTCAAAGTCTCCTCTTCACCAGACGGGGGCCTCATCACCGCATCTTTTCCCAGGCTTGTATATAAGAAAATTTAGTAAGTATGAGAAAAATATCTTAATCAAACCACTATACACGTGAAAGAGGGCTTACCGTGATTTTTGGCCTCCCATCGGCCCTTTGATAAGTTGCGCCAATCGCGTTCAACATAGGTTGATGTTGAGCCTAGGTCCCTGACCCATGTCTTGAGGACGGGGATGGCACCACGCATCAAAGCAGCGGCTACATCATAAAAGAACATCGGTGAGAAAAAGCAAAGAAGCCAAGTAACAAATAGAAGGGGATCGTACTTAAGTTTCATATTCCACTTCTCGGGAAAAGGAATCTTCTCAGCCGGAATTAGGTCTGAGGTCTTCACCCTGACGAATCTACCCATCCAACCTCGGTCTTTCTCCTCGTCTATACTAGAGATGAAGACTTTGGTGGCTCGATATTGGAGCTTTATTAACCCACATCGGTAATGTCGGGGGCTATATAACCTGATAAGGTGGTCGAGGGTGAAGGGGAGCCCGTCAACTTTTCTCGAGAGGAATCAGAGCAATGTAACAATCCTCCAAAAGGAGGGATGAATTTGACCAAGAGTCACCTTGTACTTCCTGCAGAAGACCACGATGACTTGGTCGAGGGGACCCAATGTTAAAAGGGTAAGTGTAAACACTCAGGTACCCTTCCACCTGGGTAGTAATACCTTCATCGGCGGCCGGTATCACAACCTCCTTATTCTACAAAATATAGTCTTCCTTCGATTTATCGAGGTAGGCCTTAGGTATTGAGAATATGTATCTCGATATCGGCTCGCAACGACCAGGAACCGACGAGCTTTTCCCGATCTTAAATTCGAAGTTTAGTACACACCCCCAGGAATACATTCCTCAAGGCGGGGTTCCACTAACGCTTTCCCCCCGGCCGGTTGATAAGATAAAGCAATTTTTTTTTGTGGTACCATTTTTGATGTTTTTGCCATTTTGGTTTCAGTTTGAAGAAAGAAGAAGATAATAGGACTTGATGTTTGAGAAGAGATTAATAACGAAACCTGAAGATTTTGTAGAAAGGAAGAACTTAAGAGATGTAAAAATATTTGGAGATCATAATAAATTGAAAGCAAAGTTTGAATCAACGGGAAAAACGCATATTTATAGGCTTCACAGCGACGGTTCGAAACCATTATTGGTCGACCACCAACTGACACGCATTAAATGCTTTGAAAACTATATCGACAGGACGTTTCGGTGACTTTTATCGCTTACATCACGGTGATGGCGTCATGACAGGTCGAGGATCGAAGGCTCAATTTGTTTCTTGTCATTACACTCTGAGAAACGAGGGGGCTATCTGTACACGGTTAAAATCGGGCTCACCCGATTTTACTAATGTTCCGAGACCGGGGCACGAGGATATGGTACAGAGTTCGGGATTTGAGGTACGTGTCGAGATCGAGGCCAGTGGAGATAGGGATCAAATAAGGAATAGATCGAGCAAGATCGAAGATAACATAACAACAGAAAGGCGATATATCCATGACTGGTCGGAGTTCATGGTGGAAATCCCGAAACAGATCAAATCAAGAACGGTTTATTAGCTAATCATGGGATTTCCTTCTGTAATTAGAGTTATACCATAAGTAGAATTCCTCTACTATATAAAGTGGAGTTCTAATCATTTGTAAGACACATTGTTCACACATAAAAAAAGCAATATAACATTTTCTCTCTCGCTTATACATTCTTATTCATCATTTTACTGTCTGCTTTATTAATTTAGCCTTAGTCAGTTCGAGGGCATCCTAGCTCGAGGGCTTAATTACATTTCAATGTTGGTTTTCTTTAATTTGTTGTCCATTTCTATTACTAATCTTCATCTTTATCAATTGGTGTAAGGTGAAATCACGTATCCTTAAAACCAAATTATAAGTGTAATTGTTATCAAATTTTAAGGGTAAACTAACATTAATGTGGATCCTACAAAGATTGAGGCAGTTCATAACTGGCCTAGACCTATATCAGCTACATAGATCCAGAGCTTCCTAAGTTTGGCGGGTTATTATGTCGGTTCGTGGAGGGGTTTCTATCCAGAGCATCCCCATTGACTAGATTGACCAAGAAGGGTTCCCCATTCAGGTGGTCCGATGAGTTTGAGTTGAGCTTCCAAAAGCTCAAGACTGCTTTGACTACAACCTTAGTGTTGGTGTTACCCATAGCTTCAGGATCCGACACGGTGTATTGTGATGCAGCACGTATTGGGCTCGATGTAGTATTGATACATGATGGCAGGGTGATTACATGCACATCACGACAGTTGAAAGTTCATGAGAAGAATTACCTTGTTCATGACTTAGAGTTGGCATCCATAGTTCAAGCATCAAGGATTTGGAGGCATTACCTCTATGGCATGTCGTGTGAGGTATTCACAGATCATTGGAGTCTACAATACTTGTTTAAGCAAAAGGATCTCAACTTGAGGCACCGGATGTGGTTAGAGTTGTTCAAAGACTATTATATTACCATTTTGTATCACCCCAAGATGGCCAATGTAGTGGCTGATGCCTTGAGTGTAAAGGCTATGAGTATGGGTAGCCTTGCATATATTCCAGTTGGTGAGATACAAATAGCATCAGATGTTCAGGCCTTGGACAATTAGCTTGCATAGTTGCTCGGTCTTCTTTGTATGAGCACATTAGAGAGCGTCAGTATGAAGACCCCCATTTGCTTGTCCTTAAGGACACGGTGCAAGACGGTGATGCTTAGCAGGTTGCTATTAGAGATGATGGAGTGTTTCGGATGCAGGGTCAAATTTGTGTGCCCAATGTGGATGGGCTTCGTGAGTTGATTCTTAAGAAGGGGTGTTCCATTCATCCGGGTGCTGCCAAGATGTATCAGGATTTGAGGCAGCATTATTGGTGTAGAAGAATAAATAAATATATAGTTGTGTGTGGCTCAGTGTTCGAATTGCCAGCAGGTGAAGTACGAGCATCATAGGACCAGTGGTTTGCTTCAGAGACATGAGATTTGCGAGCGGAAGTGGAAGTGTATTACCATGGATTTCATTGTTGGGCTCCCACATTCTTCGAAGAAATTTGACGTAGTATGGGTCACTCTGAATAGGTTAACCAAGTCAGCACATTTCATTCCAGTGGCAGCTACCTATTCTTCAGAGCGGTTGGTTGAGATTTATATCTGCGAGATTGTGCGTCTTCACGGTATGCTGATATCAATTATTTTTTATCGGGGCACGCATTTCACATCCATCTTTTGAAAGGATGTACAATGTGAGTTAGGCATACGCTTTGATTTGAGTACAATATTTCACCCCCAGATGGAAGGACATTCCGAGCGTACCATTCAGATACCAGAGGATATTCTTCATGCCTGTGTTATGGACATCGGGGGTTCTTGGGATCAGTTCTTTCCAATTGCAGTGTTTGCCTACAATAACAACTACCAATTGAGTATTTAGATGGCTCTTTTTGAGGCCTTATATGGGAGGTGGTGTCGTTCTCTAGCTGGTTGGTTTGAGCCGGGAGAGGCTCGGTTAATGCGTACCGATTTGGTCCAAGATGCCTTGCAAAAGGTCAAGATGATTCAAGTCTGACTTCGTACAGCTCATCCTAGCAAGAAGAGTTATGCCAATTGGAGAGTTCGTGATGTTGCATTCATGGTTGGAGAGAGGGTTTTGCTTCAGGTTTCACCCATTAAGGGTCTAATGAGGCTCTGGAAAAAGGGCAAGTTGAGCCCAAGGTATATCATTCCCTTTAAGATCCTAGAGAGAGTTTGTACATACCTGGATTGCCACCTAGCTTATCAGCAGTTAACTCGTTGTTCCATGTCTCCATGCCCCGTAAGTAACACAGTGATCCGTCCCATGTATTAGATTTCAGCAGAGTCCAATTGGACAAGGATTTGGCTTACGATGAGGAGTCGGTGGGTATTCTAGCACGACAGGTCTGGAAGTTGAGGTCAAAGAGTTATCCTTTCTTTTAGAGTGCAGTGGAGAGGTCATCTGATCGAGGAAACTACATGGGAGTCCGAGTCCCATATGCGGAGTAGATATCCACACCTTTTCACCAGTGTAGGTACCTTTCTGTCTGTTCGAGGACGAACGTTTATTTTAGAGGTGGAGAATGTGATGACTTGATAGGTCATTTTGAGTTCTAGAACTTATTTTGGTCTTTTTCAAGACCTTGATTAACTTCGTTTGCTGATTCTTGATTTGCATGCACAGTCCGTGTCTTTATCGAGAATATTTTTATTTGAAAAATTGAAATAAATATGAATTTTAGCCTTAAAATTATTTGAGTTGACTATCGCAACATTTTGTGTAAATGGACCGGGATCTGTATTTTGACAACCCCAGTGGGTCCGTATAGTGATTTTCGACTTGAGCATATGCCCCAAATTAAATTCGAAAGTCCCTAACTTGATTTCATGTGTTTGTTGAAAACTAGAAATTTATAGGTTTAAAGAATTCTGAAGTTTTACCATAGGCTGACTTTATTGCTACCAGGTTCGAATTTTGGTTCCGAATCTTGGTATCGGTCCATTTTACTATTTAATACTTGTCTGCAAAATTTAGTGCAAAACGGAGTTGATTTGATAGGATTAAGATGCTCGTTGTGAATTTGAAAGTTCTTGAGTTTCTCTAAAAATTGCAGATTTTGCTTTTATTTAATCTTTCACGATCAAGGGTGTAATACTCTTTGTAGTAGATTATTTCTTCTTTAATTAGACAAGTACATTATGTGGATAAGAACCTAGGCTCTCGAAGGCGAAGGCCAGGGGGACAGGCCTTCGCAAACTCGTAGTGTTCCCACTGAATGCAAAGGCCACTCAGGATGCTGTTCATTGCGATCGAGTCAGGTTCTTCGCGAATGCGAAGATGGCCTGACGCCTAGTGATTTAAAGATCCCATAGTCGGAATTTATCCCATTTTTCACCATTTTCAAGTTTGAGCTCGGCCTAGAAGCAATTTTGAAGAGGTTTTTCATCCCAACTTCATAGATAGTAGATTTTAACTTTTTCCTTATATTTTCCATAAACACCCATTGACTTAACCTTTAATCTATGCTTATTCATGGTAAAAATTACGGATTTAGGTAGAAATTGGGGATTTTGAGAAATTAAGATTTAGACCTCAAATTGAGGTCGGATTTCGAAAGTAATCACATTACCGGGCTCGGGGGTGCATGGGTAATTGGGTTTTGGTTCAAATCTCGAGTTTTGACCAAGCATGCTCGGGGTTGACTTTTGTTGACTTTTTTTAAAAAACATTGAGGATTGAATCTTTCTCGCTTGTGGGTAGTTTCTAAAACTTGTTTTGAATTATTTGCACTGTATTTTATTAGATTTGATTAGCTTGGAGGTTAATTCTAGAGGAAAAGTCGCGATTAAGCATTGATTTAGTTGCAGAGTGAGGTAAGTGTCGTGGTTAACCTCGACTTGAGAGAGTAGGACTTGTTGGTGTATTTGCTATGTGTTTTATGCGTGGGGACAACACATATGTGAAGTGATGACTATCTATATGCTGTCATAGACTTAAAGCATGTGGGTGGGAATTGTTTGTTTGTATTATATGGTTCTGTCAATTATAATTTCCATTAGGTTAGATTATTACTTCTTTGATTATTCGTTTTGTATTTATTGATTATTTTAAAGTTGTTGAATATTCTTGGAAGTTGAAGTTTGATATCATGGCATCATATTTGAAGTTAAATTGTTCTCCATATTGTTTATTATTCGAATTCATAATATTATTATTACATGGTAAGAAAGAGAGTAAAAGCACGAAGGGTGGTGCCATGCCACTTCATTCATATTATCATTATTACATGGTGAGGAAGAGAGTAAAGGAACGAAGGGTGATGTTGTGTCATTTCATTCATATTGTCATTATTACATGGTAAGGACGAGAGTAAAAGTATGAAGGGTGATGCCTTTCCATTTCATTCATATTATTATTCCATTTCCCGCTTTACTATTTATTTCTTTCGAGAAGTTGTATTTATTTCAGACCCTGTTTGTAGATTTCTAGTTGCTCATCCACTAGTGACTCCGAATGTATAGGAGTTGGTATTATCACGTGGTTTATACCAGTATTTTGTTAGACTAGGCTTGTATTTCTCGTTAAATGTCATTATTATGTTTTTTATTTCTTAAGATTGGTTAATTCATTATTTCACGTCGGCTTGCTGCAAAAGTGGATGTTAGGCGCCATCACGACCCCGAAGTTGGGATTCTGGGTCATGACAACTACAAATCGCGTCAATACCTCGCTCTATCCATCCAATCCAATCATCAACAAATAATGTCAAACAATTCTATAGGAAGCGATCCCAATCCATAAAGTTTCGATCTTTTAAGAATACCTAAAAAGTCAACAACAGTCCACCTAGGCCCGTGTGCCCGATTAAGGAACTATTACAAAAATTCGATGACCCATATCGTGCTGAGTTAAAATATATAATTAGGTTCCGAAAATCGAGTCCAAAACGATACTCAAATCCCCAAAATATATTCTCTTAAAGTGTAGGGATAAGCCCCAATTTTATCTTAAAATTTTATGGTTTGGGTGTTAATAATTCATGTAGATTCTCAAAATAATACCAAAATTGAGTAAAAATTACTTATTGTCACATCCCAATTCCCATCGATCTTTTAAGAATACCTAAAAAGTCAACAACAGTCCGCCCAGGCCCGCGTGCCCGATTAAGGAACTATTACAAAAATTCGATGACCCATATCCTGCTGAGTTCAAATATATAATTAGGTTCCAAAAATCGAGTCCAAAACGATACTCAAAGCCCCAAAATATATTCTCTTAAAGTGTAGGGATAAGCCCCAATTTTATCTTAAAATTTTATGTTTTGGGTGTTCATAATTCATATAGATTCTCGAAATAATACCAAAAATGAGTAAAAATTACTTATTGTCAGAACCCAATTCCCATCATAAGCCTTTATGGCGCCCATCGCGATAAACTATCAACAAAAACAATCGTTCATAAGACTTTTTAGAAATTAGGAATTGAAATAATAAAATGGAGGTAGGTTTAGGAACCATGATAAAATACTTTCATTCTCACTGTGTCACGAATCAAAACGAAAGACGGATATAAATATCGAATACAACCATGAGCATCTATTAAAAAATCCCCAAAACCCAGAATCACAAGTGCACTAGCAACTAATGGATTATAAAAACCACTACCACTACTGTCTGGATTCAAAGTAGACAGAATGTAATAAACATAGGGGAAATATACTCTGGGTGTTGTGGGTCAAAGCAAAGAAAGCAGCTCACCACTAAGTCCCTCACAAATACACTTACGCGTCAGAGTGATCACGCGTTGTACCTGTATCAGTACCTGAAAAATTGGTGCAGAAGTGTAGTGTGAGTACATTAATCAATGCGTATCCAGTAAGTATCTAGTATAACCTCGAAGAAGCAATGGCGAGGGGTCGACATTAATTCAATTCAGTATGTAGTGTGAGTACATTAATGCATGTAGTACAATTAAGGCATGATGTAGCTCTAACTCTACCCAAACATAAATAAGTATCCAGCTTATGCACGGATACTCCTTACATCGTACATACGTAGCACCCATAGCACGTAGCACGTAGCAAATAACAAATAGAATACCTACGGGGATAATTCTCTCTTAAAAGATTAGGCAAAAGACTTATCCTACTTCCAAGTCCACAACTTGGCTCCCACCCCTCACAAACACCTCATATTGACGCGGAGCAACTCAAAATTAGCCAAAAAACATGCAAACCAATCAATATATGCTCAAGAACTCATAATTTAAATATTAAAATCAATTCCCAATCCCACTCAAAAAGTCAACAAAAGTCAACTCTGAGCCCATGTGCCAGAATTATGGAAATTTTTGAAGATAAATATTATCCATGCATCACGAACTCAAATATACAATTTATCTCTAGTTCCATAAAAAAATTTCGTGGTCAAATCTCATTTCTACTCAAATATACAGTTTATCTCCAGCTCCATAATTTGTATAAATTTCTATGTTAAAATCACCTTAAAATTCATATATTTAGCTCTCAATGTGTAGGAGTCACTTAACTAGTGACACTTGATGAAAATGGGTCTCGGAAAAGCCTCTGAATCGCCAAAGCCAAGAGAGAATGTGACAAAATGAGCATCCAACACCATGCCAGGGACCTACCGCGATCGCGACCAATAGAAAACTAGGCCTATGTGGGAGCCGAGCCCCACGAAAGCGAAGGAAAAAATCCCAGCCCCTAGAACTTACTAGTACGCGATCGCAAAGCTCAAGCTTCCAACAAAGTCCAGCTACCACTACCCATCGCATTTTTTGTCCCTCTCCACGCGAATGTGAAGCTTAATCGGCCTTCCTTCCGCGATAGCGACCCTTCTTTTGCGAACGTGAAGAACACATCACCAGATAACCCTACGCGATCCCATAATACCTTTGCAATAGTGATTCACACCAAATAATAGCAAAATCTGCAAACTTCAACATTGCTCTTTGTGGTTCGAATCTCACCTGAGTAACCCGGGACCTCGCCAAATTATACCAACAAGTCTATAAATATAATCCGGACCTACTCGAGTTCTCGGAACACATAAAATAACATCATAACCAAGAATCTCAGCCCAAACTAAACAATCAACTTTTAACTTAAAACTTCTTCCAACTAACTCTGAACACGACGATTCATACTTAGACAACTCGGAACGAAACAAAATTTGACACACAAGTCCAATATGATAAAGAGAACCTAACCCTAGGCTTGGAATGCCAAACAGGGTCTGATATCACCAAATTTCACCCCAAGTCAAACTTAGAAAACTCTAAAACCTTCAAAAAGCTGACTTTTGATAATAAGCGCTGAAATGCTTTTAGTCCACCCAAAAGTTGATCCTAACAATTACCCACGTCCGAAATGATGATACGAACCTATTGGAATATTCAAATCCCGATTCTGATGTCATTTACTCAAAGTGTTGACTTAAATCAAACCTGGCCACCTTAGGCCATTATTGTGGATCTAAGTGTTCCAAATTCAACTCGAACCCTTCCAAAACCAAACCAACCACGCAAGTCATAAAATATGAAAACACATACTTAAAATCTTAAATAGGGGAATGGGGTTCTGGAAAGCAAAATGAGCGATTGGGTTGTTAAATTCTCGACCTCTTAAACAAATGTTTGTCCTTAAACATATTTAGAACCATACCTGGAAAGCTGAATAAGTGTGGATATCTGATCCACATGTACTCCTTGGTATCCCAACTCGCCTCCTCAAGTGGCTAACCCATCCATTGAACCTTCACAGCCGAAATCTCCTTAGACCTTAACTTGCGAACTTGCCTATCAGTAGTGGCAACCGGCTCCTCCTCGTAACTCATGCTCTCATCCATCTGAAGTATACTATAATTCCAACACATTGGACCTATCAATATGATACCTCCGGAACAGAGACACGTGATATACCAGATGAACTCCTGATAGGCTGGGAGGCAAAGCAATCATGTATGAAACCTCACCAACTTTCTCCAAAACCTCAAATGGACAGATGAACCTCGGACTCAGCTTGTCTTTCCTCTCGAATATCATGAAAATATTCATCGGCAAAACTTTAAAAATTACCTTCTCGCCCACCATAAACGACAAATCACGCACTTTATGATCTGCGTAACTCTTTCGGATAGACTGAGTTATGCATAGTCGCTCTTGAGTCAATTTTACCTTATCCAAGGAATCCTTTACCAAGTTAGTTCCACACAACCTAGCCTCGTTGGGCTCGAGCTAACTGATAAGAGAACAACATTGTCAACCATACAAGGCCTCAGATGGAGCCATCTTGATGCTGGACTGATAACGGTTACTGCATGCATACTCGGCCAATGAGAAAAATAGGTTCCACTAACCTCTGAAGACAATCAATTATGCTCTGAGCATATCCTCTCAACGCACTCTGTACTGCTATCTAGCGATACGAAGTGAACTAAGAGTCTCGATATAAGATAATATTAATAGGCACACCATGCAATTGGACACTATCCTAGATATAATCTCGGCCATCTTCTCCGAAATATATGTTGCCCTAGTCAGAATAAAGTGCACAGACTTGGTCAATCTATCGACAATGACCCAAACATCATTAAATTTCCTCAACGTCCATGACAAACCAACCACGAAATCCGTAGTGATGTGCTCCCATTTCCACTCTAGTACAATACTCCGCTAAAGTAAACCACCTGGCCTCTGGTGCTACTTAACATGCTGGAAGTCAGATATCTCGATACACACTCAACTATGTGTTTAACGCAAAAAATAATTTTCAAGGTCAAAGCAATAATTTTATGTGATGGGCCACAAGCAACCGATTCAATCCGAAAGATATAATTTTTGTTAATGCAAAGTGATAGAGAATTGCAAAAGAAATTAAGTGATATACAATATAATAAAAATATAGCAGAGAAAAAATAATTCTTATTGAATAATCCTTGACAGGATGTTGAGCCGAACGGAGCTTGAAGGGCCAAACTATGGCTAGCTTGGGAGTAAGATGATATGAATTACAATGAACAGAATTATAGAGAAGAAAGTTAGTTTCCCTGATTGTGATAAAACTATGTCTATTTATAGGGATAAATCTAAGTAACTATTCTCCTTGAATAATGGATCCATTATGAGCATTTACACAACCCATCCATTACTGTTGGAAGACTTGTAACAGCTGTGTAAATGCTGGAATTTCGTAACTGATGAGTTAATTTCATAACAGATGACTCAATCCCGTGGCTGATGAGTTACTCCCGTAACTGTTGAGTCAATCTCATGCCTTCTGAGTCAATCTCGTTCCTGCTGAGTCAATCTCGTGCATGTTGAGTCAATCTTGCAATTGATTTCTTTGTTCTGACCGTTACAATCATTTATTACATTTATTGTACGTTACATAATTTATTTGTAACTGATGGAGTAATGATGATAAATCCCATATAATTCGGGATTAACTGATTCCTTCCTCATTTCTAATTATGACATATTCTCCCGCACCTGATCCAGGCTATCTTATGATCATCAGTTCCGAGGCTAAGAGGCTCGGTATGTTCGATCCCGAGGGTGTTTCACATATCATCTTTACATGTCATTCTTGAATTTTCTCCAAGCTTTACTGACACGAGCTGTCATTTAATAGACACACATGGAGAGTCTATTTTTCACCAATACAGATAGTCCCCCCATTTTCCGGTTATTCACTGTGATATGACGGGGAAGTGGAAGATTTTATCCTGTTCTCCATTGCCTCTGCCTCATTAAAAACCTTGCCGAAAGAACCCAATAGGGACAAAAATCGGACAAAAGAAAAAAGAGTGCAGAACTTAGAGATTCAGATGACAACTCCAACGCTCATGTTCGTTTTGTCAATAAGCGGTTGGTTTACCCTTGTCTTGTTTTGGGGTTTGACGACAAATGTTTGCCTTATGTTTGGCAAGTTCGATATAAATTTCAGCTTTGTTTTCTTCCTACTTTAATGTTTGGGTTTTTGTTTCACCCTTTAAGTCTTTGCATTTATAAAAGTGCTTTAGATTACTCGTAGTGTTTCGTATTAGGCACGGTTTATGAAAGAGGGCCCTTTTTTATCGATACTTAATGAAGAAGACGTCTCAACTTTATAATGGTGTAATAATGCAATAGAGTGATAGGAACTTTTCACATGTTTAAGAATGTTTCTGAAAAAAGTTTTTGTTTGAACTTTCACAACAGTTTACATGTGTTTGATTATCGTGTAAAACTCATGTTGCAACGGTTTTCTTTTAACAGGTTTGATACAAGCTTGTATTTCGTAACTGTTATCTTTTGTAACAGTTTTTTCAAGTTAATACAAGGGAATAACTGTTTTTTGTTTGTAACAATTTTTATAAAGGTATGGGTTTTTACCCGTAACTGTTTTCATTGACAACATTTTTTAATAAATACAAGGGTATATCTTGCAACCCGTGACTAAATATTGCCTTTAACCTGAACATTCGTTTACATCCACGAGTGTTTTCTTTGTAGGTTTTTGAATCAGGCTTGCGTTTTTGGCTCTTGACTTCGCTCTTAACTTTCGATTTGTTGGGTATACCTTAGGCTTGACTTGAGTTCTGCATTTTCCAGTATTTTTTGACTTTTATAGTCCCCTAAGTGTTAGAGCTTTGAAGTATCAGCACTTGATTATTCTTTCCATATGGTCCATTTCCTGGAAAAGAGATTACATACGAGACTCGAAGGTTTAAACTTTTTGGATGATGACTACTTAACCCTTTTTATTTCATCGGAAGGGTTGGGACCTAGACCGGGAATTCAGTTACTTCCTCGTGTCTTTCGGGTCTAATATCATCATTTAGTATTTTAGGGAATTTATCCGAGTACTATCATTTCATGGCACTTTATGAATTTATTTGAGTGCTCATATTTAGTCTTACAAACTTGAAATATATATCTGGATGCATCGTTACATGTGCGAGGTCTTAATGTTGCACCCTTGGGTGTCTAACTTTTAAATAAAAGAGGCCCTTTTATATATTTAAACGCTATGAAAAGGACGTCTCCTTTTCATTCAGGCGTAAAAGAGGATCGATTGATCTGAGTAGACTTTTAGTCTGTGGAATTATTAATCCTGGTAGGATTTCCTGGAGTATTGATCTCGGTAAGACATTGAGTTTGAGGGAATACTGATCCCAAATAAATATAGATCTTAGTAGATTTGTCTTGAAAACACATTAAATCTGATTGGATTTTGAATCCAAATTGGAGTATATAAACATATTTCCAAGTAGAGAGGGACACATGTCCGAAATAATATTTTAGATGTTCGGGATAATCGATCCGAGTCATAATATAATTAGCTATTAAGAAAGGCTTTTTAACTTGAATGGTCGTTGCTGGACCGAATATAAGCCATGTGTTTGTTCAAAGTGAACTTTATTCTGATGGCATAGTTGCATACATTTATATTGACTTGAACATAAAAGTATCGTTTGTTATCGTGGGATTCTTGACTCGACATGGAGTTCTTGATCCTTTTTGTGTAAGAGTAGTATATGCATTTTTGAAGATCTCATTCAACACTGTCTGAAGTGTTTTATGCATGATATGAGCAATACAACTGACTGGTTGAGATTGTGGTAAATGTCGGAATACTCTTAGAAACTTATATCCCTAAGCAATCGATTGTTTGAATCACTTCTTAAAATGTCAAGTTGGATTGACTAATCTTCAAGTATAAGTGATCTCCCTAGTGTTTAAGTTTTGAGGTATTAGAACTCAAACACTAGAATCATAATTTAACAGTCTCCAGTTTAATAATCTCGAATAGGATAGCCAGTTCCATTGTTGATGGACTTTCAAATGGTCCAGTTACATCACAGAGACGGTACTGGAGCTCTTTCTTTATTTTTTACTCTGGTCGGGAACTACGGTGGTTCCAAAATGTTGTCAATGACCATGTGATATCTTGCCTTATTACCGGAGTAATTTTCACGGCTTTCTTTGTAGATTTCTCACATCATATATTTTGTTTGGTTGGTACATGTGGCATTTTAGCTTTTGGAGCCTTGAATATTCTCAAATATGATTCTCCTTCAATAAGGCAGTACCAGATGAGACACACTTAGAGTTGTCGAGATTGTGCTTGTATGTGGGTAAAATCCCATTATGTAAGTAATCAATGAAGTTATTATGCCAAAACTAAATTAGTCGGGCTTACCTCATTTTCATTCTAATTGATGATAAATCAGGGATCGCCCAGATAAGGGATGACTTGATCCTGATATTGTTTGATCCGGAAATGATATTTCTCAATAAGAGTCCGGAGTTTCTTCTGGAGTCAATGATATTAGCAGTAGATCTGAGACTAACACATCCGACTTGATTTTCTTGGGCTGCATAGTTTTCTTGGATTTGATCAATCGTCAAATCAATACTTTTGCTCTGAGTTCCCAACTAATTCAAGCCTGTATCATATGCTTTATACTCATCTTTGTTGTTAGTAATAAACTAACTTTTGTGAAATCTTAATACTTTTTCTGATAGGGATTAAGCATTGTCCTTAACCAATGACTTTTAATACTTGTGGACTTAATTAGGTAAAAGGTCCAGATCCCGAGAATTATTTCAGAAATAACATGTACTTTGATTTCAGTTTCAGGTAATATGCTCAAGAAAAGATTAGTCATGAAATCTGCTAGACTTATGTTTTTATGGTCGTATGTGGCTGATAAATAATATCATATTCCATAAGTTTGACTACTCATTTAGCTAGCCTTCCTGAGAGTTCTCGTTTATGTAAAATATTGTATAATGAAAATATAGTGGTTACGAGAATTGAATGATATTGACAATAAAGCCTTAGATTTAGGGCAATAGCAATTAATGCCAACTTCTCAAAATATAGATATGCAATTTCCACGTCTAAGAGCATTCTATAATAGATAAGAGATTGCGTATCTTTCTCTGCTTGAATTAAAATTGCATTTATCGAGACAATGTGTATACTAGCGATCATCTTTCTCCTCGGAATTTTGAAAGTGATGATGGGTTGATGTTAGCAACGAATCTGAATGATTCGACTTTTCGGACTAAACCCACCTTCGAGGTTCCATAACTTTATCTTTTATTATTTGGCTTTGGTTTCTTCTTTTGCTTGGCCGGATTATACCGCGGGTCAATATTGAGCATATAACCCATTATCTCCGGTGGTACAACTGTTATGGTTACAATGGTGGCAAGAAAAGTAATTTGCATTAACACGTAAAAATTTAATCAACTTGCCTTTAAACTCGGTGTCGAGTCTCGACTAGCATAAACCTTTTTATTTGGGAAGCCAATGATAGTTTCTAGTTCTTCAGCATTTGACCTCGTGGCTTTTGATTTTCGGTTCAACGATTGTATTCGAAATTATTTGTGTAATTGTCCATGGCTATTAATGAACCTTCTTCCTCGTAGTCTTCAATTATCCATCCCGCACCTATCTATTCTTTTCCAGTTGGCAGGTGTGGTATCGATGTAAACAATCTCATATGTGTTTTACCCCTTCTTATCCTAACCTTCATTCTTCTCCTGTGGAAATTTTCAATTTTGCAAGGTGATTCCTTACCTGTTCGAGAAGGTTCGAATCTTTTTCAGCCCGTGATGAAAATTTTGTATCTCTTTGCTCAGACCTATTTTTGACTTTCATTTGAACATTCACGCCTTTCTTCATTTAAAGCTCGGTGTTGCATATCATTCTCGTGGGATAGTCGGGAATTCCTGAAGGTGTTTTATCCGCTCGTCGTGTTCCTTGATCTGTTTCTGTCAAGTTAGAACTAAATTGTGCAAATTAAAATTACCTGATGTACCTGAACTTTATGTCTCGGTACTGTTTGGCGTAGATTCTTTAATAAGTTTCGGTACTAATAGTTGTGGTATCAATATGCCGATGTATATTCTTTATTTTTCTCTGCTTGGTGCTTATATATCAGTAACATGGCTATTATTGCCTTTTCCTTTCTCATGGTAAAGCCATCTCAAGCTTGATTGTCCTCAACTGTGTTGATTGGCAAATTTCGGCCATGATGAAGATTTGAACTGAAAGCAATCAAATATCAAAAAAAAAATTGTTAGTATCTTTGGTTGAATAGCAAAGTTGCTTGAGTTCCCGGTAACGGAACCAAACTGTTTAACCCAAAAAATAGTTTTCAAGGTCAGAGCAATAATTTTATATGATGGGCCACAAGCAACCGATTCAATCCGAAAGGTATAATTTTTGTCAATGCAAAGATAGAGAAGTGCAAAAAAAATTCAATGACAGACAATATAATAAAAATATAGCAGAGAAAAAATAATTCTTATTGAATAATCCTTGACAGGATGTTGAGTCGAGCGGAGCTTGAAGGGCCAAACTATGGCTAGCTTGGGAGCAAGATGATATGAATTACAATGTACAGAATTATAGAGAAGAAAGTTAGATTCCCTGATTGTCATAAAACTATGTATATTTATAGGGATAAGTCTAAGTAACCATTCTCCTCGAATAATGGGTCCATTATGAGCATTAACACAACCCATCCATTACTTTTGGAAGACTTGTAACAGCTGTGTAAATGCTGGAATTTCGTACGTGATGAGTCAATCCTGTGGCTGATGAGTTACTCCCGTACTTGTTGAGTCAATCTCGTTCCTGCTGAGTCAATCTCGTGCCTGTTGAGTCAATCTTGTAATTGATTGCCTTGTTCTGACAGTTACAATCATTTATTGCATTTATTGTACGTTACATAATTGATTTGTAACTAATGGAGTAATGATGATAAATCCCATATAATCCGGGATTAATTGATTCCTTTCTCATTTGTAATTATGAGATATTCTCCCGCACCTGATCCAGGCTATCTTATGATCATCAGTTCCGAGGCTAACATGCTTGGTATGTTCGGTCCCGGGGGTGTTTCACATATCATCTTTACATGTCTTTTTTGACTTTTCTCCAAGCTTTGCTGGCACGTGCTGCCATTTAATAGACCCACATGGCGAGTCTATTTTTCGCCAATACACTATGTCCTTCATTCGGCGCCACCAGTAATATTACCTTAGGCCGCGATACATCTTTGTGGAACCTAGATGAATTGAATAACACAAACTGTGTGCCTCCTCTAGAATCAACTCCCTTAGGCCATAAACATTTCGAACACATAGGCGGCCCAAGAGTCGCAGAACACCACCATCTCCAATAGTCACCTCCTTGGCATCACCTCGCAGTACCGCCTCTTTAAGAACTAGCAAGTACAAATCATCGTACTAACGAGCATTAATCAGCTTTAATAAAGAATATTGAGCCACACCATATGTAAGAACTCGCCAAGTCTGAAATATTCAATCTCACAAGTCGGTTAGCTAAGGACTGAATGTCCAAATCTTGTGACCTCTCCTCTATTAGAATGAATGCCAAACTACCCATATTCTTGGTCTTTCTATTCAAGGCATCCGCAACCACATTCGCCTTGCCCGGATGATAAAGCATCGTGATATCATAGTCCTTCGGTAGCTTAAGCCACCTGCGATGCCTTAGATTAGGATCCTTATGCTTAAACAGATATTGCAAGATGCGGTGATCGGTGTAAGCTTCACATGACATTCTATAAAGATAATACCTCCAAATCTTGAGAGCATGAACTAATGTAGCCAACTCTAAATCATGCACAGGGTAATTCTTTTTGTGGGGCTTCAACGCAATAACTCGCCTCTCCTATATCAATACACAACCCAACCCGATGATAATAACCTGATAGCCCCAAGACAGTCCTAATAATTTTTCTTGCAATCATCAAACCACCTACTGAATACTCTTCTAGGTCAATCTAGTAAAAGGAGATGTAGTAGATGAAAAGCCCTCCACAAACCGATGATAATAACCTTCTAGCCCCAAGAAACTCCTAATCTCGGTCATTGTAGTGGGACGAGGCCGACTCTGAACAACCTCGATCTTCCTAGTATCCACATTAATACCCTCACATGATACATAATGCCTCAACAAAAGCCACACAATCTAACCAAAACTTGCACTTGGAGAACATAGAATATAGTTTTTATTCCATCAAAGTCTGAAGCACTATCCTCAAATGCTTCTCACGCTCCTCTATGATACGCGAGTAGATCACTATGTCATCCACGAAGACAATGACAAATGAGTTAATAAATGTCATGAACACCCGATTCATTAAATACATAAACACTGTTAGAGCGTTAGTCAAGCTTAAGGATATCACTATAAGCTCTTAATGCTCATATCTAGTCTGCAAGGTCGTATTTGAAACATCTAAAGCACGACTCTCAGCTAATGATACCCAAATATCAAGTCAATCTTCGCGAACATACTATAATCCTGAAGTTGATCAAATAAATGATCAATGTGCGACAACAAATACTTATTCTTGATAGTGACCTTATTCAGCTGATGGTAATCAATGCACATTTGCATGCTTCCATCCTTCTTTTTCACAAATAATACCGGTGCGCCCCAATAGAACACATTTGGCCTAATGAATCCCTTCCCGAGGAACTCCTGAAGTTGTTCCTTTAGCTCTCTCAACTCCTCTGAAGCCATACGATAAGGCAAAATAGATATTCGATGGGTTCTTGGTGCCATATCAATACCGAAATAGATATCATGATCTGATGGCATGATTGGTAAGTCACCAGAATATACATAAAAAACTCCCGCACCATAGGCACTGAATCTATAATAGCAGTCCCCACAACAATATCTCAAACAAAGGACAGATAGGACAAACAAACCTTTTCGACCGTATGTCGAGCCTTCAAGAAAGAAATAACCCTGCTGATGCACTACTAGATGAACCCTCCACTCCAGCCTAGGCAACTTTGGTATCGCCAAGATAACAGTCTTGGCATGGCAATCAAGAACAGAATGATACAGAGACAACTAATCCATGCTAAGAATAACCTCGAAAGCAATAGAAAATCTGCTCTGGTCTCATACCCATAGAAAGTCACCACACATTACCATAAACCCGATCCACAACTACAAAATCACCCACCGACATGGACACATACAAAAACACCTAGGGATTCCTATGATACATCCAAATAAGGAGAAGAAAGATAAGATAAATAGAAATAGGTAGGCCCTAGATCAAATAGTATTGAAGGAAGATAGTTACATGAAGAGACAACTCAGTAAATATCACCTCATAGTCGCTTAGAGACATCTGACCTTACTAAAGCCGCTCGAACTGACTCTATAACTCCTCCCTTTTTGAAGCTGGAATATACTTCTCTAGGAAGATGCGGGTGAACTAATCCCAAGTCAAGGTAGGTGAACCTGCTAGTCTACTCATAAGATAATAATGTCATCATCTATGGGCCCTCTCCTCTAGCTAGAAGGTCGTGAAGTCTACCCATTGAACTCCACTAGTCCCAAATTATGCAGTTTTTCTGTGCAGTAACAAATGAAATCATGTGGGTCCTGTGATTGCTCACCACCAAAGTAGGGAGGATGAAGCCTAGTAAATCTGCTCAGCCACTTCTGATTCTCAATTGTCGCAGCTGGTATGGTCTCTTCTCTTGCCACTGTAATCGGGTGAACTCCGCCCGCAGGTAGTACCCTTAGGCTCCGATAAATGGCAGTAGCGTGCCCTGGCGCATGAGTGGTAGGGGTGTATGCTTCCCCTTCAACCTGACTGTGACCGATTTTGCTGGAAATGATCCGTCTTGAGGCATAGAGTTTATGAATCGCAGAATACAACCCATTACCTCCTGGAAGCCCGGTGGGGTCATGAACTCTGCTAGAGACACGGCTACAGGTATCTGATCTTGCTCTTCCATAATAGGATCCTCCACTAGATCCACTAGGGATGCCTCTAGGGGAACTCTGAGATTCCCTTAACCCCCCCCCCCTCCCAATAGGAGCTCTAGCCCACCCTCGACCTCTGCCAATATCTATGACGACTGGGGGAGCAACCCCTCCGCCACCAGATGATTCCATTACATGGATTCTAACCATTTGTGAGAGAATAAGAGAAAGATTTAGAAAGAAAAACATCGAAAACACAATAGGAAATGAAGAAAGAGAAGTTTCCTAACACCTTATACCCTCTGCAAGATAAGTACAAACATCTCCGTACTGATCTGCACGACTCTACTGGGTCTTCTCATGACTTGTAAAACCAATGTGAATCTAGTTCTTTGATACCAATCTGTCACAACCCAATTTCCACCATAGGTTATGATGGCTCCCAACGCTGCTATAAATCCAACGATAAACCATCAACACAAACAACCATTAATAAAAAAAAATTTGAAATCATGAATTGAAAAAATAAAGCGGAGGTAGGTTTAGGAACCATAATAAAATATGCATTCTCACTAAGTAACGAAACATCAAAATATAAGACAAAATTATATAAGTAGCGTATACAACCATGACTATCTACTAAAAATCCCCAAAACCTAGTGTCCACTACTACAAAATAAGCCTAAGGCAACGCCACACGTTCCGTTGCAATAGGAAGGAAAACCGTTGCAATAAACCTAGTGCCATGGTTTAGCATCCATTGCGGGATCTTGCGTCGCTATTAGTCTATTGCAACGGTTTACTAAACTGGAACATCTAATGCGACGATTTTACCATGATCAAATCCAACAAATTAATAGTGAGTTATGACAACGATTTTGAACTGCCGCTATTTGTATATTGCGATGACTGAGAACTGTTGCTATAGATATTACAACATATTTATACTGTTTTGTTTTACCTGATGAAACGGTATGTTGCAACGGTTATAATGAGCTACCGCAACGGTTATAATGAGCAACTGAAACGGTTATAATGAGTTACTGTAATGGCTGTTGAAAGATATTAACGGTTGTTGTCAGTTGTCGCAACAAGATAAATGTATAATGTACTGAAATTAATATATAAATGATGAAAAGATAATATCTAAAACTAATTTTTTTGTGAGGTAAATATTTTGATATCAAATTATCAATCGTCAAATACACTGCTTGAGTTCAGCAGCATAAATAATTCAACTCTATATCGCAGTTTCACATCACAAGATGCTCTCCTTATACATAGTATTCATCATACCCGTCTCACTAATTTTGGGCGAAATACACATAAAGTTTGGGCAAAATATGCATAAAATTTGAGAACCCATTTCAAGAACCAATTTTGTGACTTTGTATCATGGTAACAAAGGCAGAGGCTTTTGATTGTAAACTACATGTTTTTATACAAGCGAACAGAAAATAACTAAAATCAGCAACTAAACAAACCCAATTGCACATTGTAGATAATAGAGCAGCTACCCCAATAATTTATTCCCAATTTTTATTTCACTTGACAAATAAATAAATTAATAAGTATATAACATGAATCTTACCTAGTGTAAAGGGAGATGAGACTTAAGTTAGCTTCAAACTAGAGAGTCCTCAAGAAGATCTCTGTTGATGAATGAGAGCAAAAATTTAAGAAAACAATTTTTTTATGATGAAAAAGAGAGTTGGATAGAGAAGAACCTCTTGATCTCTTGGATTTTCCCGTAAGCCTTTCTCGGTGGTAATTTTAAGTGTGGACGGCAGCTCTTGGTTAGGGCTTGTATCAACTTTAGGCTTTTAGTTTTTTGTATCTGTAAAAAGGCACGACAAAGTTAGAAGAGGGAAGATAGGGAGGGAAAGTAAAACCGACCCAGTAGCCCATTTTTTTTCAAGAGCCGTTGCCAAAGATGCCTCTGTTGCACCGTCATAATACATCAATCTACAACGACAGTTTTTGTCCTAATGCAATGGTATATTTTACTACCTATCTCAGTAGGTCTGAGAAGATTATGCGACGATTGTAATCGTTGCCATAGATATTTTATTACAACGTTTGAGTAACCGTTGCTAAGTAACTGTTGTGATAGGTCTATTTTCTTGGAGTGGTCACAAGTACACAAGCAACTAATAAATATACAAAACCACTACCACTACTATTTGGAGTGAAATTAGTCCGAATGAAATAAATAGAGGGGAAGGAGACCCCTGGTGCTGTAGGTCGCAGTAGAGAATGTAGCTCACTACTAAGTTTCTAGCTTATTCGCACGCCTGAGTGACCACCTGATATACCTGTCTCTGTACCTGCACAATTAAAGTAAAAGTATAGTATGAGTATATAAATCAATGGGTACCCAATTAGTATCTAGTCTAACCTCGAAGAAGTAATGGCGAGGGGTCGACGTCCACACTTACTAGTGGTCCAATAACAATTTGCATAAAAGAAGATAAGTATAAAGCATAACTGGTAGCAACAAAACAGGTAAATAAGAATAACATGATTCTCAACATAAAAATAATTATTAAATTATCAAATACCATACTCTACCTCGAATGAAACAATGATTACCAATATCAAATACAATGTCAAACCTCAAGTCAGGAAAGACGCATATGTATTCTGACTCCCTACGCACGATTCTGTCGAGGCGAATGAGTTGATTCCATAAGAATAGTATTACATAATACTGCCGAGGGGAATGGCCTTCTCCCATAATAATATTTCATAACAATGCCGAGGCGAACGACTCGATCCAATAGGAATAGAGAAACTTTCATCGGACCACTAGCCCCACTGGTGAAGGTACGTGCGAGTCGAGAAATCATGAAATTACTGATCATATAATCACAATACGAGGATATGAATGCAATAAAAAACATAATTTTACCGGCAATCAAGTATCCCGCCAAAACATAAAATGAAGAGGTCAAATGCATAAATTATAGTCTCAAACTCAGTCATGAATTCAAGTAATCAAACATGAAAGATTAATTCAAGTAGTACAACTAAGGAAAATTCAAGTAGTACAATTAAGGCACGATGCAGCTCTAAGTCTACCCGGACATAACCAAGAATATAGCTTACGCACGGATGCACATCACCTCGTATATACGTAGCACCTATAGCACGTAGCACATAGTAAATAGAATACCTATGGGGATACTTCCCTCTTACAAGATTAGGAAAGAGACTTATCTTACTTCCAAGTCCACTACACGGCTCCCACACCTCACTAACACCTAAAATCGACGTCGAGCAACTCGAAACTAGCCAAAGGGACATGAAAACCAATCAATATATGTTGAAGAACTCATAACTAAACTATTAGAATTAATTCTCAACCCCACTCAGAAAGTAAAAAAGAAAAGTAAACCCCATGCCCATACGCCCGAATTTCAGAAATTTTCAAAGTTAAATATTACCCATGGCATCACGAACTCAAATATATAATTTATTTCGAATTTCATAACAAATTTCTAAGTCAAATCTTATTTTTACCAATCCATAGTTTTTCAACAAAATCCCAAAGTTTTTACGAAATTTCATGTTAAAATCCATATATAATCGATATATTTACCTCACTATGAGTAGGAGTCGCTTACTTAGTGACATTTGATGAAAACGACTCTAAAAAAAGCCTCAGAATCGCCAAAGCCAAGACAGAATGTGATGAAATGAGCCTATCTCCTTAAATGAAAACAATATTCTACCCAGTTCCTTCCTCTTCGCGATCGCAAAAGCACCTCGTGATTATGAAGGCCAAAACCGACACCGCTACAATTTCCTTCAACACGATCTCAAGAGACCTACCAAGATCGCGAACAATAGCAACCCAAGCCTACGCAAATGCAAGTTGATCCGGGCAAACCAAATTCCAAAACCCAATCCCAAAAACTTACTAGTACACGATCGCGAACCTCAAGCCTCCAACTCAAGCCACCCCCCTACCTATCACGTTCGCGACCTTCTCCACGCGAACGCAAATCTCAACTAGCCCTCCTCCTGTGATCGCGGCCTTTCTTTTGTGAACGGGTAGAACATATCACCACATAATACTACCCGATCGCATAACGCCTCTGTGATCGCAATTCACACCCGATAGCAGAAACATCTTCCAACTTCATCATTGCTCAAAGTGGTCCGAAACTTACCCAAGACACTCGGGACCCTCTCTAATAATACCCATAAGTCCATAGAAACAATCCAGACCTACTCGAGGTGGAACATAAAATAAAATCAGAACCAAGAATCGCGCTCCAAACTAAACTAATCAACTTCTAAACTTCATACTTCTTCCAACTAACTTTGAACATGACGGATAATACTTAGACAACTCGGAATGAACCCAAATTTCACAAACAAGTTTATTATGAAAAAATAAACCTACCTCCAAGCTTGGAAAACGGGGGCTGATATCACCAAGGCCCACCCCAAGTCGAACTTAGAAAACTATAAACCTTCAAAATAACAGCTTCCGACAATAAGTGCCAAAATGCTCCCGGTCCACCCGAAACTCTATTAGAACATAAGCCCAAGTGCACAATTACCTTACAAACCTATTGGAATTTCAAATCCCGACTCCGAGGTCATTTACTCATAGTGTTGATTTACGTAAAGCTCGGATACCTTAGGCCACTATTATGGAACTAAGTGTTCCGAATTCAACCCGAATCTTTCCAAGACCAAACCAATTGCTCTCGCAAATAATAATACAAGAAAAGAACATACGAGAAGATTTAAATAGGAGAATGGTGTTCTAGAAAGAAAAATGACCGATCGGGTCTCGTTACACTTATCCTTTAGTCTTGTATGTAAATTTCCAAGAAAAACCACCCCTCTCCAGGTCTAGGATTCAAAATATGAGAGAATAATTCACAATTCCTAATTACATAACTTTTGCCCAGAACTACTCTTCGGGAATGCAACCCAAGACTTACTGCGAAGCAAAATCTAGCCTCAGCATAAAATACGTGAGGGCCCTCACACAACGTGTTGAACCATGATCACGCCCAACTATATCTAATAAAAGACTAAGCGGGCGTTGCAAATATAATCCGGGGTATTACGCCCAGA
>MDKI01190531.1:0-38836 GCA_005239505.1 Nicotiana paniculata
GGATAAACCCTAAACATGTAGGAGACTTCTATTCAAACCGGAAAATACTTAAAATCTTCAAAAACTCGAATTGGACCAGACCAGGGACCTGGCTTTATGGCCCAAACGTCTGGATAAAGCCAGGTCATGCCTGGCGTTATGGCTCTAACGCCTGGATAAAGCCAGGCCTGGCCTTAAGGCTCAAACGCCCAGCTATAGCCCGGTGCACTCCTCTTCGCCTCCTGAGCGTATTTTCGACGTTTTTGTATCCATTTAGCTCGGCTTCCATCTCCAATTCACCTACACTTGAAATAGACTCCATTATGCACATAGAAAGTGTATTTTTATCATTAACGCACATAAAATGTAAGGCATATAACGTGTTAAACTATGAATTCTAACCACACATCATTGCACTTTCAAGAGAGCTATCGATATCGATGAAGAGTTTTGATTATGACATAGCAATGGAAATAGATGAAAGGAAGCCTTGAGTAAGATATGTTTCATTACACGTTTATGCCTTATAAAATAAAAAATAAGTAAAAGAAACATAAAAGTATCAATTAAACTTTGATTGTTCATCTTTATGTTCGAATAATATGCAATTATTTTTATCTCGGCAAATAAGCTACCAAATAACGATCCACATTGATCATTCACAAAACTTATGCTTATTCTTTCTTCTCTAAACCTTTACAAAACTTTATTTCAATAATATTGATACTATTTTGCAAAATCGTATATTACATGATTCAGCATACACGTGCAATGCACGTGCCAAGAAATTAGTATATATATATATATATATATATATATATGTGTGTGTGTGTGTGTGTGTATGTGTGTGTATATATACCGTGAACATGAATTACTTGATTTAACGCCCGAAATCTTTCTTTAATTAAATCTATGATAGAAAAAATATATTTAAAAAGCCTGAAACAAAATTAAGATGGAACAAATTGAGCAAAAGTTTACCCGCTTTTTCTCCTCATTTTTATGTCTTTCTGTGTCGCTCCATTATTTTTCTTTAAGTTTTGTTCATATATTTTAGTTTCTATCAATTCACGTGTAACATAATACAAACATGATAATTATAATACAGTGGCATACAGAGAACGTCACAGGTGATCGATCCTAAGCGAGTAAGCCAGGTCCATCTCCAAAATAATTGGTATTGCCTTAAATTTTTTACTAAAATTCTTCTCTTCACAGAAATTCAGAAACGAGGGGGGGGAGAAAGTTTAAGACAGAATTTTCATTCATCACAAATTCGCAAGTGGTAACTCTGTTTTGAAAATATTTCCATTAGCCTCCCGAAATATGCTGCTAAAGCACAGGATATTTCGACGGTTATTATAGCCAGTCAAGCAGAGAGAAACACAAGAGGGAGAAAGCGAAAATTTTAATCAGCAAAATAGAGAAGAAAGAGCTGCACATACCCTTATTTTCTCCCTTTTCATCTTACTTTCTCCAACTCCAGTAAATTCTCCTTCCTTTTGAATTATTCTCTCATTGTAAAACTGAATCTTTCATACTTTTCCATCTGTTTTACCACAAAACTCAGCATAACAGGTGTATAATAATGTTCTACTACGTCCTTAATTAATTTGCTGTTTTTAATGAGATTTTACGTAACATACCATGCATACATGTTTAATCTTGAAGTCATTAAGGGTTGTTTTTGTTTCATTTCTTTCAGGTTAATACTGCCATCCTTGTGAATAGTTGAAGAGAAAAATAATCAGCGCAGTAAATTCAACATTTTTGAGACTTGTTAAGTCTGAAACATCATGGCTCCAAGCACGCTTAGAAAAGCAATTGGGGCAGTGAAGGACCAGACGAGCATAAGCTTGGCCAAAGTTGGGAGCAGTGCCTCCTTGTCCGATCTTGAAGTAGCCATCGTGAAGGTGACCCGACACGAAGAGTACCCACCGGAGGAGAGGCATATAAGAGAGATTCTAAGCTTGACTTCTTATTCTCGAGCCTATGTTGGTGCATGTGTTAGCTTCATTTCCAGACGCCTTGGAAAGACCAAGAATTGGGTTGTGGCGCTTAAGGCACTCATGTTGATCCATAGGCTGCTCTCTGATGGCGATCCGTCTTATGAGGAGGAGATTTTCTTTGCCACAAGGCGAGGAACCAGGCTTCTTAACATGTCCGATTTTCGTGACTCAAGATCTAACTCCTGGGATTGTTCTGCATTTGTACGATCATATGCTTTGTACCTTGATGAACACCTGGAGTTTAAGATGCAAAACCGCAGGGGAAAACGCAGTGCATTTTCATACAACGATGATGAAGAAGAGGCTCGTCATAATGCCAAGGGGGTAAAAGCCACTCCGTTGAGGGAAATGAAGAATGATCGAGTTTTCTCAAGGAATCATCATCTCATGCAGCTCCTAGAGCGATTCTTAGCTTGTCGACCTGCAGGTTAGTATTTCCTAACTCTTCCACTTTTGCTTTAATATTTCTTGCCAATTTCAAAATATATATTAGTAATTCAATAGGCAATGCGTCATCGAATATCAAATGCCAATATAGAATTAGCACACAAGTATAGTAGCTGAAATTTGAGTTTTGTTATCATCTAATAATAACCATATGGGCTTGCTTGTATTTTATCGGCTCCTTTCTCAGGTAGCCTTTAAATATAAAATTTCACTATATGTTTCAGGTTTGGCAAAGAACAACCGAGTCGTGATTGTGGCTCTTTATCCATTAGTAAAGGAAAGTTTCCAGCTATATTATGATTTAACAGAAATCATAACTATTATGTTTGATAAGTTCATAGAACTATCAATCCCCGACTCTGTTAAAGTTCTTGAGATTTTCTTCAGAATTAATAAGCAATATGGGGAGCTCGAGCAGTTTTACGATTGGGGTAAAACAGTTGGACTTGCACGCACTTCTGAATATCCGGATATTGAGATCATTCCACCCAAGAAACTTGAGCGTATGGATGACCTTATACGAGAAAAGTCCTTCAGAGAACAGAACAGGAAGGCGGCAATACGCAATGAGCCAACTACTGAGCATGTTCAAGAAACTGAAAAGCAGGAAACTAAAACTGAACCCGAAGAAGACGTGAATGCAGTTAAGGCATTACCACCACCAGAGGTATTGCCCACAGAAACAGAAGAAAAGAAAGAGGAAGATGACAAGAAAGAAGTGGTGAAAACCCAAGAAGTAGGAGATTTGTTGAACTTGAGTGAAGATGTTCCAACTACGGAAGAACATGGAGATCAACTAGCTTTAGCCCTGTTTGATGGTGGTCAAGCAACGACCAATCCTGCAACAAGAATTTCACCATGGCAAGCATTCAACGATTCAGGAGATTGGGAGACAGCACTGGTTCAATCCGCAAGCCACTTGTCAAACCAGAAAGCTTCCTTTCCCGGAGGCTTTGACACATTAACACTTGATGGCATGTACCAACAAGGAGCAGTGGCACAGGCAGTAGCCAGCTCAGGTGTTGTCGCTACTGGAAGTGCAAGCAGCGTAGCATTTGGCTCAGCAGGACGGCCAGCAATGTTAGCATTGCCTGCACCTCCAACCGCAAATGGTGGAGCTAGTACAGCCGCACCAGGCACAGATCCTTTTGCAGCATCGCTGGCAATAGCTCCACCAGCATATGTTCAGATGTCAGAGATGGAGAAGAAACAGAGACTACTGGTGGAAGAGCAGTTAATGTGGCAAGAATATCAGAGAAATGGAATGCAAGGACAGGTAGCATTAGCCAAAGCACAACCAAACCCTTACCCACATAACATTGGTGGTTACAGGCAAACCTTCTAAAGCTTTCACTGATAAGATACACAACAATGTAATGTAATTTTCCCTGTGGTCAGCAGTATCTCAGTGCAAAGAAAAGTCGTGAATTGTACAGAAAGAAAGTGGCATTCTGGAAGAAAAGGTATGCAAGTTCACATCTAATCAATGTCTGCATTGCCAGCTTTCTCAGAAAGTCAACTAAGCTACGATATTGAAATATGAGAACTGCAAAACTACATGTAGACAACATCCATTATCAGTGTACAGAATGTGACATTTTCTTAAAACAAATTGCTAGTGTCACGTTATTCTTTTTCCTTCTTTTCTTTCTTCAGTTTAAAGTAGTTACTCAAGCTGATATATACATACTGTGCATTTTACATCATAAGAAATAATAAATTAACCATGGCAATGAATGATAGCAAATGCTAATTCTTGTTATTAGTATTTTAATGAGGAACGAAGAAAATTACCAAGTAACACATAATTTAGAAGACAGACCTAAGAGTTACAAACTGTGCACAGCAAAACAACAACAACAACAACGCCTCAGTCCCAAACAAATTGTGCACAGTAATCAGCTTAAAGTATTTTTGCAATCATCTAGCACTAATCTCTACACAGTTGATGAACATATCAAGGTCATAATGAAAGGTTTCTGAAACCTGGCAGCTTCATGTTAATCCTGCTTCCTTATGGAGAGACCCAACTGCATTCCTACAGATACCAAGGTCTCAAGTGATCTTGCACTATTTTCCAAGAGATCCTCGTCTATCTTTATGGAATCCTGTACGTTTCCACAGATCAGATGCCATGCAAATCACTAAACAACAGCAGGATAGTAGTTTCATAAAACAAAATATTTCCATATTTTTGCTTACTACTCCAAGGAATGGCGCTTCCAAATGTACAACTAGATTGGACGCAACTGACAAAAAAGAGGGAAGGGAAGGGTGATGAATTCTATGTATAGGTACACAAAATATCTAATGCGGAGTGAACATTGTAAGCTGGCTAATCTTATGAGGCAAGTAATTCACCATCAATACCTAATAAGTTTTTGGTAATTACTGTAAACAAATGCCAGCTTCTGTTGAATGTTCTCATTTTTAATCTTGTCTAATCTTGTGACCGCACATCCATCATAGTATCCATATCTTCGCAACACTGACTTTCGAGGCCCAACATTTATGGCTGTTTAACATTATTGGACTTACAACTGTTCTATAAACTTGTGTTTTACTTTGGCAGGCATCCATCTATCACATAACACTCTGGACACACTTCACCATTTCAGCATCCTATTTTGATTCTTTGTGTAGTATCTTCATCTACCATACCATTCTTCTGGAGTATCGCGTCTAGATATATTAATTGTTTGCATTTACACCACAAACCCATATAATCTCACATCAACTTCACCCTTATGTTGGCTAAACTTGAGCTCATATATTCAGTCTTACTTTCACTTATCTTAAAACACTTTCTTTTAGAGTGCTTCTCCATAACTCATGCTTTTGGTTGACAGTGTTGTTAGCTTTTTCAATTAGCAAAATATCGTTAGCATATAGCATACAACATATGACCTCATCCTGTATGGTATTAGTTAGCTCATCGATAACTAGTTTAAGCAAGTAAGGGCTCAGTTCTGATCCCTGGTGTAAGATCACGGTTACGGAAAAATATTGTTTCTCCAACTGTGATCTCACACTAGTGATTGCTCCTTTTATACATATCCTTTATGGAAACATAAAATATATATTAGTGGAAATTTTTTTTATGACACGCGAAACTGAAATAGATGTTTCAAAAAATGCACTGTTTATTATAATGAATCAAATATTCCTCTAATGCATATTCACTAAATTATTCAGTGATTTATCATCGTTACAATCCACATATTATAATCCATGTATAAGTTGTTTGTGAACCAAGTCACCCTAAATTATTAGACACTTATTGGTATACAAGGCGCGTATATAGTCATATGTTATAGCTTAAAGTTAACCCATGTAGTTCTACAAGAGGATGATCAGAAATATTTACCCATAGAAGAGTCCAGAGAGTCTTAGTTTACCAGAGACGCTAGACAGGACTCCAAGTAGAACCTACTCTCTCTCTCCCTCTTTTTCTTTTCCTTTTTGTTTTTCTTGCAGCAGTCACCTAAACCCTACATATATCTTCGAAACGTCTCACCAACTTATACCAGTTACAAGTTATGGAATTTTTCCTTTCTTTCTTTATATTATGGAAATTATGGATCTATTAGTCATTGTTAGATCCCACATCGTTGGGGATTTAAAAATGAGTCTCCTTATATGGTCTTCTGAAATCCTCACCTCAGGAGCTAGCGTTTGAGGTTGAGATAGGTCCAAGATCCATTTTTATCAGTCGTTAATTCAATATGATAAAAACATAATACCATCCAATAAGCAATGCTATCTCGTAGAGGTATTATTCAATTGACTAAACTAAATTAGAACCTAAGCAGCTGGACAGTTTATTTATTTTCATACATGTATAATTTCATGCTCGCAAGACCAAAGTGGTGTTGTGTTAAGAGACAAACTAATCTCCATATCTTCTACTTGCAAAATAGATTACTCACATAGGTTTTATAAATCCTAGTGGCAGTTTATAAACTCTTTAAATCCATATTTCCTATGACGACAATTCTTTGGCTCAAGCCAAATCGTTCAACTTAGTGGTGGCACAATGGATAGAAAAAAAGGGTTACCCATCCATATTATCCGTTAAAAATGGGTTGGATAATGAACTTTTTAAAATTGGTCAAATATGGATAAGATCCATATTATCCACTTAAAAAATGGATAACCCAATGGGTTTAACTTTTACATATGCAAGGACTCAAATTAGGGATTCCTCAAGTTTAGGAGACTAAAAATTCTCCCAAAAATGATCATATTCAAGAAGCCATGGATAATATGGATATACATATTATTCGCCGGTAAACCCATCTTCTCCCGTATTAAACATGGGTTGGGTCGGATAATTTAACCGTTTTTGCATTACCCATTTTCTACCTACCCATATCCGACCCGCCCATTTTCCACCTCTAATTCAACTAAACATACATGTTGAACTTCAAGAACATACATTGAGATATCACCACGATTGTCAGTGCCCAAAATGAGCCCACTAGATGGGCAGATGTTACTCTACCAGTACACAAATACTTGGTATATTTTCTATGCTGGCAGAATACTTAAGTCTTTTTGATATAAAAGAAGAAGTGCTTAACACGAAGGGGTCGTTTGATAGGAGGTATAAGAATAGTGTTGAGTACTAGTAGTGCTGGGATTAGTTATGCTGAGACTATTTCTTATCCAGTGTTTAGTTTGGTGTATTAAAGCATTGCATAATTTCTAAAAAAATTGGTTGTTTACAAAATACCCTCCACATTCTTCAACTTTGTACACTATTTTTTCCATGGCCAAACCGTACTGAGAGAAGAAAGAGCAGCGATGTTTCTATAAAATATCGCGGAAGTATTTGGAATAGCTTTTGAGGGATTTGAGGGGAAATTACGTCTTTAACGCGTATGCAAATATTAAAACCTCTTGCATTGCTAATACCATGGTTTGCTATGTATTAGTTATACATGGGACAATACCAAATAGGATGTATAACTAATACAAGTATTAGTTATATTGTATTAGTTATACATAGGTTAAAAAAATATACCAAACAAGGGATTAGTAATGCATAAAGCTAATGCTTGCATTATTTTTTCTAATACCTCCTACCAAACGACCCCTAAAGCATGCCACAATATGATTTATATATACTCAAGTAATAGTAACATATGGGGATGTAAAGGCACTTGAGCAATGTTTCACATAAGCAACAAAACCAGGGTTACAATAAAAGCTATTATCACTTCAGGATTTCAAAAGGGAAGGGCAAAGCATTTGAAAAAACTTCAGATGATAAAAAACAAGCTTAAACATCATGAAATAGGCGGGACTAGAATAGTTCTACAGCAAATTTCACAATGTAGCTTGCAAATAGAATTTTCCAAGTCATTTTCAAGTAGAAAAAAATGCTTGTGCACCTACCTTTTCAAAGATACAAATTACAGTACTTCCACCAAAAGAAAAATATCCAAACTGCAATCATGAAAAAGAAATATGAATTAGACATCAAACAGGATATTTTAGTTATAAGGCGGAAAAAGTCCCACGTCATAAGTACTGTACCTCATCCCCTTTCTTAACATAGTCACCCTCCTTTCTGGAGAAATTAATGCTGCCAACCATTGTTGCTCCAATTGCAACAAATGCAACCTGCAGTCAATTAAGCAAAGCTTCTTTCACCAAATTGAGCATAATAAGACACAGTAAGGGCATAGAGCTCTGGCGGAGGCCAAGGCAGCATGCTGGGGGTGAAGTGGTGTATTTCACAGGGCTCCAGAACATCTCCCTTGAATGTGACTCTATGGTAGTAATCAATATGATTAAAGGGAACACAAGATTAGTGTGGCAAATGAAGGATATTATTTTGGATACTAAACAACTACTTCAACAAGTAAATTTTGAGGTCCAATATTGTTTTCGTGAGGCTAATCAAGTAGCAGATGCTCTTGCTAAATGGGGCATTGAGGAGAATGAATCCATTTACCTCAATCCTAGAGATCTGCCAAGGTGTGCGGCTGGACCCTATTTGATGGACAAGGCCCAAATGGCTTCAATAAGGCATAAGCAAAGAGGAACATGCTGTCATAAGTTTTTGTTTTTGTCGCAGGTTTGTCTTGGAGAAATCTGATGTATAAGGGTACTATCTTGCATAGGATCATAGGAGTGTTTATAACTTGGATTATGGATCTTTATACTTGTATATGGCCCTGGTTGTGATTACAGGGATCTTTTATTGAACAGGAGCTAGGTTAATGCCCTTCTCTGTTACGCTGTAATTTTTCGGTGATTAATATAAGGACTACACCTCCTAATGGCGTAAATTGTATTTACAAAAAGGGCATAGAGTTCGATATCTTGGCCAAACAATCTGGCAAAAGCAGTGGTTCAGAATGCTGACTCAACTTAGAAGGGGTATTATCAATTAAGCATTATATCAAGTATCGTTAGAGCTCCTATAGACAGAGAAGGGAAGGAATGAAACTTTAGCGCGAAGATTAATTCAACACCTTAGAGACTAACACGTTAATGACTCAAAAATAGCCTCAAGGAGACGATAGAGTGTGGAGTTATTCTCACGTGGAGAGTTTCTAAAGAGACTAGCTAAATTTATCTAAAAGGAAATTCAAAATAGGAGTCACACAAACAAAGTGGCCTATGAATCTGATATCTGTATCAATGAGATTGTGAATAGATCCCTTGCTTCGAATCAAAAACGGCCTAAAACGAGAGAAATGTTGAAAGATAATGATCAAAAACCTCTTACTGATAAAGAAGAGAATAGATGTATCTTCTGAATTTTCAGATATTTATTATGTCCACTTCGGTTGGATATTTCAAAGAAATCTAGGTAATAAAACAAGCATTCATCTTATTGACAGCAGTATAAGAATTAATTACTTTTAACTAGCATGTTTGATAAAGGATAGCGGGACAATATTAACAAAGCAGTACACAACTTTTTCAAGAAAGAAAGATTATGTGTAAAACTGGATTCAACTGCATAAAATGGCATACCTTCCCGAAGTATTCTGTGGAAATTATAGACACAACCCTCTTATTCTCTGTGAAAACATTGCAGTATTTGCTATTCACAGCAATAGGATTCACCTAGAAGAAAAGAAAAAAGGGGAGTGGGGTGAGTGGAACCAACATGAACCATTTAGGATTAAAAACTACTCTGATAAAGAAGCAGCAATTCGCTGCCAAGATAAGCTACATTTAAGGAAGCAATATATTTTACATACCGTATATAGGCATCCAGGTATTTCAATTATTTTCTCAATAGTTCCAGAGACAGGAAAGTGGAAACGATGATAGTCCTGCAGTTATTTGGTATAGCATATCCAAAAAGTGTAAATCAGAATAGAACAGTGGAAATTTACTTAACCAAAAATATTTTAATATTGAGAAATCTTAACAGAAATATTCAATAATGAGAAATAGCTCCAACAAGGAAGAAGGTTCACAACAATTCTACCTGTGGTGCCAAGCGAAATATCACAAGAGCTCCATTGATAAATGCGCTGGAACATGCTTCATTCCCCAGAAGACCTTGGATGGAAAACTTTCGACCCTGAGGTAATCCATAAGATACCAAGGCAGTTTGCATCACAATGAAAATAAGTAGAAGCTTTGAAACTTCTAAGATGTCACTATAGGATAAAATGATTTGGCATTTCTGTCATGGACATTACAATACACAACACACGCCAAAAATCGAAAAAAGAATGGCAAAATAAAGCAATTCAGACAAATGTGAACAACGGTTATAAAGTTTCTGCCATGTGGTAAAAAGTTGAAATATTTTGTTTTACATTGAACTACCGGATAGGATCCGCAAAAAATCTGCAGTAAGTGATCTCTATAGATATCATGAAAAACAGCAGAATATTTACAAGCAATAATGAAAACAAACATTTGTTTACAATAATTTGGATTTACCTTGATCCAAAATCTTATACTATCAGCAACACTGTTGAATACCATCAGACGGCAATCAGCAGCACATACAGCAATATCATCACGTTCTATAAAAGCAATAGGTCTTGCACCAGGCTTCAACTCTCTTATGAAAAATTCGTTGAATGTCTGGAAACCAAATTTACGAGACCATTAAGCAATGATGCACAATGATAGTTCAAACTTTATAGAAAATTACAAGATCAGATAATTATAAGAACAATAATCAAATACGAATAAGGTGCATTGGATTGATCAAGATACAACGCATCCTAGTGACACGTAATCGTCCTCACTGGCTTCTGCCCAATCTTCTTCTACATGTAATACCAAATTGAAGCATATGCAAGCAACAGACCAAATTAAATTCATTGTTTTCATAATTCATAACACTGCCAGTATCAGTTCATTCTCTTGCAATCAGTCCAAAGACCTAGTTGGAAAATTACCTTTTTCTTTGTTTTTCTTTTTGAGAGAAAGTAAAGCCCCATTTCTAGATAATGGGAAAGCTTCGATTTACAAGAAGCATACCAAATTTAAGTGAAGAAAGAAAGAATCTCTTTCAAATGAAATCCCAAGTTGCCTGATGGTGTTGACGTACCTTAAACTGCTCCAGTGGATACTTGACTTCGTCCATATTTATTTGACCCTAAAACAGAATTATTGAAGTCAATCACAGTTGTTCATAAGAATAAGATAACTTTCTGAGTACTGCAAAAGAGACCAAGTCAAAAGACACTATACATAGATATTGCCAGGAATTATGGAAATTATAACAAATTCAAGAACGAAACATGTTCAGCATACATAGAGTAGCTATGCTGTCAAATCACCAAACAAATGATTTCACCTTCAGCATCTAGAAATTGGGACTTCAAGATGATAATGAGGATAAAAGAATTACTTCTCCCATTTCAGCTCAAAGAAACTGTTAAGTCTCTGGCCTTTCACTCCAGTTTTCACTCTCACAGTAGTCTTAGTTTAGACATAAAGGGATCAGGAGTATAATTCAAATCTTAACAGTACTTTATAGAGAAGTAGGCCCAAGAATAGAGTTTTTAAAGTTGTATCTTGGATAAGTCTAGAATTTTTAATAGGAAAACTTTGGTCCTATATGACAATTGAATTCTTCGGCAACGATTACATACTAGATTTCCACACTCCAAAAGATCTTTTATGATCTATGTTGCTCGGACTCGGGTGCGAGTATCCGGTGCAGGTGCAGATCTAACGGTCGTCGGATTCTTCATCACATAAATTTTAGGATTCAGGGATATGGATTCAAGTACGGATACGGGTGTTGGGATACAACCAATAAATATATTACACCATATAGAGTATATAGCTCAATTAATTAAAGCTACAGAACTAAAAATAATTATATTTATTTCCTTATAAACACTTAATATATTATTCATAAGATATCTCGTGTAATAGCAAAGCATCCACACACTTTATATAACTATATGTATATATATTACATAAACTCAAAAATCAAACCAAATACCCAATTCAAAGCACCCGAGGTAAGTCGACCAAATCCGGAGTTATTTCTAACTTGATTGTATAGTGTAATATCAAAAGTAATTAAGTGTTGAAGCAGACATCCTCCGATATGAGGAAGATGGACAATATTTCATAATAAAAGGTAAGGGTCCTTAAGGACAGAGGGGATAGCTTTTGCACATAACACATGGAAGGAAAGTTACATTTAATCAAAGGACATAGCTTTTATCATTCAAATCTCTTCCAAGGCACCTACAGTTTATTGCAACAGTAGAAGAGTGTAAGAATTGGGAAAGGAAAAGGATAATTATTTATATTCTCCAAAAACAAGAACTTCATGTCCAAAGTTGGCTACAAGACATTATAGAAAAATTGTTATATTGAAGAAAAGTACAGAATCTAGCTGCAGTTGGCTTAGGCTAGCTAGTGAATCTACTAGGATGAAAGAAGAATAATGTATTAGCAGAACTAATTATGACATCATAATTAACTAGGAAGAATACCTTAAAAAATTCAATGAAGTTAGGTATTTCTTTAGCAGATTCAGCAGAATCCATTTTCTTGCCCTGTTTTTCAGAGAGGCTCCGCAAGATTTCTTTTGCACCTGCGCTAAAGTTAAAATGGTAACGATCAGCAACAAAAATCCACGGCAAAAAAAAATGGGAGACACAATTTATACACTCTCTCGACCTCCGTTCCACTTTATGTTAACTTTTTCGCTTTTCGAGATTCAAACTATGTAAACTTTGACCAACATTTTGAAATGCATTTTTTCAGCATATTGACATGAGAAGAATTGCAACTTATAGCATTTTTCGTATAGTTTTTGAATATCTAAATTTTAACTTTAAAATATCGAGTTAATGTAATCCAATTTAACTTCAAAGATTAGTCAAATGACTCTTGAAAGCGAAAAAATTCACATAAACTGGAACGGAGGGAGTACTAGATACTCAACTGTACATTTTTTCAAGTTGATAGTATATGATAAAGGAAAAATATGAGAGATAGATAGGATGATGGGAGAGTTCTGTAGTATGAAACCAGCATCAGCTAGATATATCTTTTTTCCCAGGATAAAGAGCACTTGTGGCCCATGCTACATTGATAGTTTTGACTTACATGTAAAGCAATGCCTTACTCAAAATTTGCTAGAACTAGTTTGGTGACCCGTGTTATCCTTACTTGCACTTCCAGTCCTCATTTATCCAGAAGTGGAACTTTTGGCTCATTTTTTAATATAACCGTTAAGAATGAACAAGAACAATTAAATCTGATTGAAATTAAGGGCAATTTATTAATTCAGCATACAAGCGGAAAATAAAATAAATCTGGATTTTTGAAAATTTTAACACATCTAAAATAGTCTTTTGCACCAACAAACAGAATAAATAAGCAAAAAAGAAAGGAAAAACTAACATGCATAAAGTGAAAAATAAAGTGGAAAGAAATAAAAGGAAAACACATGAAAAAGAGAAAAAATTAAAACCTCAACGGCTCAACCCAATCCTCTCTCTTGTGCTGCTCATCCCCATCCTCAACAACCCACTACCTGGACTTAATTTAAATGCAACTTTCATGTCCCCTGATTTACACTGGTTGAATGAGTGTAACACGAGTACGACTTACAATTATCTAGCGCAGATCCTTCAAACACTAAAACTAGCTAACATTTAGCATACTCCATTGCGTATTTATAGCACCCCAACTGAATATGTAGCATCTGTATCCCCAAATACAACTAAGATTCCTTATCCACCCTAGCCCTTCCCCTTCCTCCCTCACCAAGCTCCTCCACCATCCATTAACCCGACCCTCCGTCCTCTCAAACCCCTGACTCATCCTTCCCTAGCCAGACTCCCAAATCACCCTTATTACCCCATTGATGACAGAAAAGCGAAGCTTGTTCTTATGAGTTTGCTTTCTGTTTGTTCTTCTTCTGATTTTCCACTATGAGAGTTACCAAATACCCCTGATTTTTAACAGATTGAGATATGTATGTTAAAAATGGACTAGAACCATTATATTTTTAAAAGCGAAGGCTAAAGAGCTACTTTGAGTACATGGGCCAAAAACCGAAACTAATCTATATCATAGGGGCAAACTAGAAGGATATCAGGATGTTCGTATATAGACTTACATATAGAAGAAGTGTATATATACAAAAATTACGCACAATTGAGGATCCTTTGATAACTGATTAAGTCAAAAGCATACCATTATCCATAAGGCCAAGGCCAAATTTAGACTGATAGATAGCCCTCATTGACAAGACAATCTTCCGATCAATTATTTCCTCCACTAGCCTTTTCTTTCTGCGATCATAAACCTAACAAGTGCAGGATGCAACATTAGATGCCATCAGAGGACAAAAGCATGTTCTAGTTCCCATCCCACTCTGCTCAGAAATTACACATAAGGCTAAAAGAAAGAGAGAACGATTGAAAAAACCCGAAGTTAGGGGGTCATTTTGCCAAGTTGTTCTTTATGAGTTTTACATGGATGCAGGAAATGAGCACGGGAATATAGGTGAGCCCTCGGAGTGTGTTGGTAACTATTTTCAAGAAAAATAAAATAAGTAGATTCAAAAGAACGCGAGTCTCAAAGGAAGAAATCATATAAGATCCTCGGACAATTCAAAGTAATTACTTCCGCCAGCAGTGGTATCATACGCACTTATTCATAACAGAACCCTAAATTGATAAACAGTGTGAAAATTACAAATATAAAGGTCTGAGAGGCTTGCAAAAGCACTTGTAAGAAGACAAGGCAAGTAAAGCACGCATCAATGTCTTAGATCCTTCTCCCAGTAAAAAAGGTTGCTCCTTCCACATATGCATACCAGAAAGGTGAGAGACATTTCCGTTGAGGGGTGGAGTGAGTACAAGAGCATACCAAGATATGTGATGCACTTGAACCAGACCTTAAAGCGATATCATAAGATGAGAAATGGGCCCATTCACTCAGTTTGAACATCCATCTACACAGAATTATACAAGTATGCGAACTTCAACATTTCATAATAAAATCAGCAGATTTTAAAAATATATAATTTAATAATAATCAAGACAGAAGTAATTTTATTAGGAATAATCAGAACTCAGAACTGTTGCTTAGTTCTCACCCACTTGAAGCCTCCTTCTCAGTCAGGAAGCCTCCTGTCATAACCTGATTCCCAGTCCCCTCATCAAAACACAAGGTCATATGAATCATGCTGTTCAACCCATCCGAAACTTCAAGAACTTGGCCACATACTGGACAGCAATTGATTAGTGGTTCCCTGCAAGAGAAGAACATTGAGTCTACAGGAGAATAGAAGACCATGAAGCCAATGACAGAAGTATCTATATCTGCCAGAAAAGAAAAAGTAATTCAATGCAAGTAATTGCAGATGTCATGTATCTTCACTTTGAGGTGAAGAACTCTGGACAAAAGTTTAGGAATGTCCAAAAGAAGAATTTGACAAGATGACATCAAATTGAAAAATTTGAAACTACAAGGAGGTTTCTAATCATCCCTATATAAATTGTTCGATGTGTCTCTTAACTTCTACCCACTCCTCATGTACATTGTTAAGGATATAATTGGTTTCTCGTTAACAACGTTTCAGGCTACATACCACCATATAAAAGGTTTAAACGACAACTGCGTTTTCACATGATAGAGCATGATATAAGAAGTAATCTCTTTTAAGCTAAAGTCAAGTCAAGGAAAAGGCACACGTAGGAACTTTTTTCTTTCATCCATTTTATTCCTTACTAACTACCTTCAGTTTACTTCAAGTGAAGCATCTAGATATATCATACATCATGAAGTTCAGTACTTCATCAGAATGTTCTCTTCTCTTTAAAGAAGGGAGCCTTGTGCTTCTATAAAATTGTGATGATTGCTAATAGTTTTCACTCTAAGCATATATTTATTGGGATGTATCTTTAAGAAATTAAAAGCCTTGTGCACCTAATTCATGATGATGCCTCATATTTTTTCTTTCTGCAGAAGATACTATTTATAATTTTGAATAAACCCTTGCAAAGACACTCTGGAAAAGCAATTTAACTTTTCTCCCCAATTTTTTAGCCACACAACCATGAATTAACAAATGGAAATCATTTGAAGTTTGCATATGGTATTAGGTCTAGAGAATAGCTTTGGTTTTGATATTTTTCTGTTTCTTTTCCCTTCCTTTAATGAACATAATAACTTTACTAAAAGATTGCCACACACGTTTTTTTCTCACAGATTGTCACGCACGTTGATGCCAAGATGACCAAGATGGAATAGGGGGTTTGCTTTTTGTATCACTCAGTATGTACAAGCAGGTACGTATGCCCATTTTGCTCTATCAATAAAATCCTCAAAACTTATCAGAAAGAAGAATTAGACAAACATATATTGAACATTAAATTCTCGATTTTTGATCTGAAAGAGTTGTTACGTTTGAAGTTTTCACAAGTTCAAATGCGACCTTCTGGGTCTTAGGAAGTTTTCTAAATCCTGTAACTCGTTTCATAAGGTGTTAAGACGTGTTTACCACCTTTGGCTTTAATTAACAAAGACAGCGGCAGTGTGAACTTTAAGCACAACATTGAAGGAAAAATGCAAGAACTTTCAAAATAGAGTTGCATAATACAACCCCAACTGGCAAGTGCCTTTGGTTCAATGGTCCACTTTGCTTGCCCTAGAGTAGCTAAGAATTCAAATAAATAAAAGAACTCATGTAGACGCTGCAGTTTATTAAATTTGAGCACTGAAGGGAGTACTACAAAAAGAAGTCACAATTGATTCCAGGCAGACAAATTTTACGAGGCCTTACTTTTCATGCTGTATAGCCAGAAGGGTGGCTAGCTCATCCAAGCAGACAACACCATCCCCATTTCTGTCAGCTTGTTTGAATAGCTCCTCTTTCTGACAAACAGAATAAAGACTCCTAAGCTATGGAGTCTTCACAGAAAATATATGATGTGCCTTGGTTTTACTAATTACAAAAATCGTATCTAGAATTCTTAGCTGGTTTAGGTGCTATTCAAAATGCATTTATATTATGTTGAGAAAAGGTCATTATTGAAATAACAATATGAATAGGATGTGATCTGAATGAGAAATCAAGTCCAATAACATGTTGCATGAGAGGATCTATAAAAACTACAGTATGAGCTTAAGATACTCTACAGATGCGAACCTTCTCAGCTGCCAGCTTATTTCCAAACGCAGCAATCAAATCAGAGAACTCAGCCAATGACAGCTCTCCATCTTCATTATAGTCCTGAAAAGAGCAACAACGCTCTAATAACTAATTCATAAGTCATCTCATTACCAAATAATAATAACTTAATGACAACAGAGAAGCAAAACTGAGATTGTGTATATTATTACAAACTGAAAGAATCATTCACATATTGTAATCAGATGACCGTTACTTTCCCTTTACTTTATCTTTTTTACTAATAGCAAGAAAGGAGTGCATTATTTAGTCAACCTGGTCAGAACTCAGAAAAAAAAAAATAGAACTTTCAGGGGAGTGAAGACTCCACCGTGGACAGTCAAAGTGACAGAGAAGGGGATGTTCCACATTGCATTACACAAAGAAAAAAGATTACTTTTTGTAGAGATAAATGGATGGAATTGTTGGATACTTAATGATAACTTCAGTAAAATTGAGCATGTCTTGGTGTGATATGCAATAGGATGATCTTGATAAGAAAAAGGAAAAAGAAAAGATTGAAACAGTTCGTTTTGAATTATCAAGAAACGAGAAAGAAAAGATTGAACAAGGGACACGCCTATATAGGTGAGACAGAGCTTCTAGCCAGCTTATACTGCAAATTGTTCTTCCACTAAGAGAACACTTTCATCTAGAATGACGGCATAGTTAAAATTTACACATACCACTATAGATAAGATGCGCCGAACAAAGCTTTTCTCTGTGTCAACAGGGTCCTGCCAATAAAATTTTTAAAGGGATCATAGCCTGTAACAACCTACTATAAGCAATTAAAAGTAGATGCTCCCCAGTGAATACGAACCTCGATGCAACATGAAATAGATATACGGCCAACAGTTGATGAGGATGATGGGTCTAACAAGTCAAAAACCTCAGTATCAGAACTGGAATCCTGCAAGATAAGTTATTCACTTAGCATTGGGCTTAGAGTTGATCTGAAATGGAGATGGAATACCTAATTTCATGATTAGGGACTTGGCCACACTAAGCAATCCAAATTTGGACTTACTATTCAGCAGACATAGATTAACCACGAAAAATGTGGGATACATCTGGAAGCATAGTATCATTTAAGTAGATCCCTCGGACAACAGAAAAACTTTCTCCAAGTAGAGGAAAGGTGCAAATATTGCAAACTAAGGAATGCAGCTCCAAACACTACATCAACATTTTTGACAAGCCAACTGGTTTCTGTTAATCTTTACGAGTAAAAACTTCTAAAATCATCATTTTACAAAACTACATCATTCTCGATGTTAACATCCTTCTTCTTGAATTGGTAGACATCCTACTTCGCCTTATTCAAACGCTTGATGAAAGTAACTGCTGTTTGAAGTGGCAACTTTTAAAATGCTACTAAATCCAAGCATAGTGAAGGCCATGTTGCTTCCATCTTTGGATTTTTTGGTCAAGCAGATTACTTTAAACAAGTTTTTTCAAATTCCTAGGACTTGTCAACAAAGACCACCTTTTGTCCACCTCTCATCATAGCTAACACTAAATAGGCAAATACACAATTGATATAGGGCACAATCATAAAGAAGCATAGATCAGTAAACTTTATCTGAAAGGATGATTCAAAATCTTTTTCCACATTGTTAAGTGAGTATAACTTGTGGAACGTGTCCTTAAAAAGAGGATTTGGCATCTCTTTGACAGATGTTTTAGTCTTCTCTTTGACATGACCCTCACATCGTGGGGTCTGGGGAGGGTAGTGTGTTCGCAGACCTTACCCCTATCTTGTGAAGGTAGAGAGGTTGTTTCCAATAGACCCTCGGCTCAGAAAAACAAAAACACCACATTAATTAAAAAGATAGACAATGATGGACAATACCAAAAAGCCGTGTAAAAGTAGCATAGAAACAACACGATAATAAGATGATCAAAATGAAAGAAAATGACGGGTATTCATAGAAACCTACTACCAACAGAATGCAAGAGTGCGTACAAATCCTATTGGTATGAACAATCTACCACCTACCCTACTACCCTAATCCTCGACCTCCACACCTTATCAGGATTCATGTCCTCGGTCAGCTGAAGTTGTGTCATGTCTTGCCTAATCACCTCTCCCCACTTCATCTTCGGCCTACATCTACCTCTCCGTAAGCCCTCCAGTATCAACCTCTCACACCTCCTCCGAGGCATTTGTGCTCCTCCTCACATGTCCAAACCACCTAAACCTCGCTTCCCGCATCTTGTCCTCAATGGGGCCACACCCACCTTGTCGCGAATAACCTCATTCCTGATCTTATCTAACCTGGTGTGCCCGCACATCCATCTCAATATCCTCATCTCTGCTACCTTCATCTTCTAGATATGGGCAATCTTGACAGGCCAACACTCAGCCCCTAACATAGTCGGTCTGACCACCACTCCGTAGAACTTATCTTTAAATTTTGGTGGCACCTTCTTGTCACACAAAACAATAGAAGCGAGTCTCCATTTCATCCATCCTGCCCCAATACGATGTGTGTCATCTTCTTCAATCTCCCCATCCCCCTGAATAATAGACCCAAGATAATTAATACTACCTCTCCTAGGATGACTTGCGAGTCCAGTGTCACCTCCCCTTCCCCTCCCTGAGTCTCACCACTTTACTCACACTCCAAATATTCTGTTTTGGTCCTACTCAGCTTGAAACCTTAGACTCCAGGGTTTGCATCCACACCCCTAACCTCGCGTTGACACCGCCTCGCATCTCGACAATCAATACCCTTTTAAGCAAAAAAATAAAATGAAGAACAGAAATGTCATTCTGTCAAAACTGTAACTCAAAGAGATGATTATTACAAACAAGAAAACCCAAACTTGCACGGTGACATTACAAACAATTATTCCGTAGTTAGCAACATAAACATGACATAAGTGCCACTTGTTGCAGATATTTTGTTTCAATCACAAAAGCAACTCACCTGAGAAAGAAATTCAAGTAGATCTATCTCACAGTAACCAATCAGATTGTTCTTGGAAAGCCTGTTGGTCTGTAACATGGATGAAATAAATCAGTGGTGAGTAATTTTTGAGGATTTTCTCTTTCTATTATATTGTTTTCTCTTAATGACTCGTAGGATAAAAGCAGTATTGCCATTTCAAAGTACAACATCATGCAAAGATGAAAATTAAACAACAATATCTTCCTCGTGAGGTCTCAAGGAACACGATTGGGAACAAAAAATCAACAAAGAGCTTTCTGCTACTAAACATATCAAGATAAAGGAGAGGCTTAATCTTTCCTCTGAGAACTGTATATAAAATCCCAGGAAGTTGTAGGGCTACGTAATTCATTGATGATTCGGTAAGATAGAAAGCATATATCCTAATTTATGTTTTTACTGATAACTTTCTCAACATGAGTCCATGATGATCGGAAATTTTCAAACTCCTCAGTTCAACTTCTTGAGACCTAACATGGTCAAATATGAAATATATAATTATTGAGGATGCTCTTTGATGCATTGCAGCACCTGGGTTGGACATCCAACACTAGGTTTAGCTTTTATAACTTAATGAGGTATATTGCATTATACAAATTTATTCACCATCAAGGAAATTCAAACCACAAGAGATAAATTCCACAGCCATCAGTACTACGCACCTCAAAAACAGATATTCTTGCAATATGGGCTCCATGTCTTTCCAAAAGAAGCTTTTTTTCCTATAGGAATTAAGATTGAATAATATCACCAAAAGCTCATGACAGAAAAAGCTCATAAATTATTTTTAAGGAAAAACTAAAGAAGGTCAAAAATAGCTTCCAGAACTTGTCATTATCCTCTCTAGAATTTGGGTGTGTTAGAAATATACGAAATGTCCCATCAGGTGTATACGAGCATCAAAAGGGCTTACAAAAATTTGTGCTATTCACACATAGCTTGCACATTGCCTGAAAGTTTTTGGTTGGATGCTTAAATTCTTAACTAATTTCATTCCGAGCTCCATTGTAGAATTCAGACCTAACCATTAAGCACATGGCATCACAATAAACTTTGATAAGCTTGTAGTTTCACCTTTAATTTCAATTTCACATGTGAACCCTAGCACATATGTAAAGTTGATAGAGATATACAATGTCCCACCCACATCAGATGTAGTTCGAGAGGAGGTAGACATGCTTCCAATAGAACTCATAGAGATCTTGGGCTATTCACTCATTTCTTAAGATTTTACCTGAATGATCAGGTTTTCTCACAGAGAGCATAACCAAGAATAAAACACCCTAATGCAATGAGATCGATCAACCAAGACTAGTGTGTACAAGAAGATCAGAATAAAAATCCCCAGTATTGCAGGGTCAGTGCACCCCCAACTGTTACTTGCATAACTTGACTTCAATTATCATGCCTTACTTAGCTTGAAAAACGAAAGGTAAGTTAAGCATAGAAAGATCACTCAACGCCTACCCACAACGAAAATTTTGCATGTACAAGGGCCAGAAATCTATATTTCTATCATCGCCGTAACATCTTAAATAAGTACGTACGTTTAATCAATGTGGGAAAGCAACAATAATTGTGGCCTAAAAGGTTTTAACTTTTATCTGCTATGTGTGCATACTATGGATTGATCATATTAAAATATTAAAAGGAAAGAGAATATGGGATTTCATTGTAAATATAAAAAAAAAATATAGTGTTTACTCACTGAGTTCCAGGTCGGCTTGTCAGTTCTGCAAAGAAATAAAAAACAAAAAGAAAAAAGAAACATAATCACTAATTTGTGGTGTAAAAGGTAAGGAAACTGAGCACAACTATGCCTTTTTTTTCTTTGTCCTACATTATGAATATTGGAGAAACGTGTCATTGACATCTCCTAGGCATGAATCTGTATATCTTCTTCCAATTCTTAATACAGTAAACATACAGTAGCAGATTGAAGAAAATACCAAATAACAAGGAGATGGAGTACTTCTCTGCGTATCATACTTGGCATATTATTATTTTCTGAAGAAATACTGATCAAAGCAAGAAATATTCCAAAGATAACAAGAATCTTAGAAAATGTATAAATTGTGTTACAGAACTATACAGCACATCAAGCGAATAACGCTCTGAACTGTTGTAAGATAGCATGCACAAGTTCACCAGTTGCAATTCCAAATGAAACTTCACTTTTCATGTATGTTACTATCAGTGCATTTCGAAGTATCCCAGGCACTAAGAACCTAGTCAAAGTTCTAGCTCTTTTAATTTAAACAGTTGTCTGGCTCCAACAAAATAAGACCCATACGTAAACTCAAAATTTCTACATAACTAACATGCTCACATCTCAAAAGCAGTTTTGTCGAACAAAATTATGTCATAACTGAACTAATTCATACTATTTGTTTTTTATCTTGTAAACTAGAATAGGTAAAAGCTAGTTTCGTTTTTCACAAATTATCCTCAACTTGTTCAAATAATTCAAAACAACCTTTGATTACTGTACCCACAACCAACATACTGAGGAAAAAACAGCATACGCAACCCCCACCTCCCACCCACCCCCACACACACACAGAGTCAACAATAACTTTGGATTACAAGAAGTGGCAGAAGTGAATTCTCCAAATATTTATACGCAAAATACATGTTTGTATCTCTGTGTGTGTACTGGGAACATTGTTCAAGACACAAATTCGATACCAAGCAACTGTCTACAGGCACAGGTACTTAACTGATCAGACACATGGGTGCGAAAAGTTTGTTCACCAAGAGAAATACAGACTAGCCATTTGTCCTTAAATTTCATCTCTGCCTGAAACAAAGTAACCACAACTTCATCCATAAGTTTCCAGAACTTAATAGACACAATAGGTATAACATTTACCATAAACATAAACATTAACATCCGTATTGGCACACAAACATTAACATATAAGTATTCCATCTATGAGAGTAAGTGTAAAATTTTGTAAAAGTCACTGGAATTAGTAAGAGAAAGCTACAGCTACACTGTGTCTTTCAAAAATCTAAATATTACGTGCATACATAGGTATTTAATCTACAAATTCGTAACACTCTAGAAATAGAAAAATTACATTCTGTATCTATTCAAAACTTTTATGTAAGTATACGTATTACATTAGCCAAATTTTGCATAATTGTTTGCAGCAGTCGTATAAATTAGTTATCCTTTCAAACTTTAAATGTATGTATAAAATACAAATATGTATTCACGCGCAAGACATGCATATACGTATTACATTTACCAGATTATGTAAAAAAAATTGCAAATTCTTAGAGATTAGTTGCAGAAAGTGACATTCTCATTCTTTACAGAACTTTTTAAAAAAACGCGTAGATACGAATTCGCACGACCGACGCCCATGTACGCGTTACATTTACCATTCTGTGCAGAAAATTCAACAAATATTTGTAGGAATCAGCTACAGAAAGTCAAACTCTGTATCTTTTCAAAACTTACGCCTAGATACGAATTCACACGCACAACGTGCACATATGCGTATTATGTTTACCAGAGTGAGTAAGAAAATTTAATTCTTTTTAGAAATTATATAGAGAAACTGAGAAAGTTACACTGATGATCCGGATGAGAGCGATGCCAGCAAAATCTTCCTCCTTAAGGATTTTAGAGGTGTGAGGATGTGAACCAGTGGTGTGAGCATGACTACGGCGACGGAAATGGTGACTGCGCAGGTGAAGCCGTCGACCGAGTCTTCTCATCCGCGACGGTTTCGAGCCGCCGTCGGCAGAATCGCCGGATGAGGAATCCGATTTCGAACTCCCGTGACCCATTCGATGTGCCTCTGGAATTGCCTAATGGAGACGATTGAAAAAGTAGTTAAACAAACGGAAATATAAGAATATGAAAAGATTGCTGAATTGGGTTAATATAGCGAGTATAGTATATTAGTACTAGTACATTAATGGTGAAAACTTTGACTAAGACCACTGCGTTTTATCGACTTGGAGCTGGTGGAAAAGTTGACGTGGACTTGTCTTTTTCCACTTTGGCTCTCATTGCCAATTGGCTACATTATGGGTTTTGCTTTCTTTTTTCTTTTTTCTTTTTTCTTTTTTTTTTCTTTTTGGCATTACTTCTACCGACTATTGCCAAGCGGAATATCTTTTATTTTTAAAAGTATTATTCGACCTTCTTTTTAGATTATTTTACTGGAGAAATTATAATTTAATGTTAATGCATGTGCAGAATATTAGTCTGATTTAGTGGGAAAGTTGCAAAAAGACATGCAAATAAATTACTTAATTCTATATCATGGGATAGGTTATATCATCCATTAATTATCAATCATCTCTTAATGAGTAAGTAAGCTCGTAATAAATCGAATTAGTCTAATGGTACAGATAATAGCAAAACTAAAGGTGCGCAAAAGATGAAAACCATTATCCGTATACTTGTGGCAATATTTTTCTATGGCTCTTCAATTCGTTATTTGATCACAAATATTTTAATTGTGGGGACGCTCTCGTCCTACATGTCTACATAGGGACTGATATTGCAATTGTCAGTTACCTGGACCCCCCCTATTGCAATTCCCGTTTCAACATTTCATGTTATTCTAAGGAATTATTGTCAAAGGAGAGACTTTGACACGTGGGATGTTATCAAATCGTTTACCAAATAAAGGAATACAAAAGCATTCTATTTTTCCTTGAGAGCTCCTTTTTGTGATTGTAAGACCATCGAGAACACGCATAAAAGAAAAAAATTATCGGATTCAATTGAATTCAGTATTTTTGATGAAGAATATATATTTATATGTAATTATTCACTATAATTATAACAAATAATAAATATGAACGTATAATTTTAAATATATAATGTGTTCAATATTAAAAAAAATTTAAAAATTAAACACATAAAACCTATATACTGCACATGAAAGAGATCTATTTGACATTCTAATTAACAAAATTATCTTCATATAAATAGTGCAAGATATAAATTCTCTTCAAAATAATAATTAGAGAACTTTATAACCAACAAAACGTCAAAGTTCGATAAAACGAAAATAATATCTATTATTTCAATTCAATGAAAGTTTAATTACTGCGTATTATTGGATTTTTTGGCCCCTTGTTGGTTTTGGTTAATTTGTTAGTTCCACACAGCACATGCGGAAAATCAACAGGCAAGATTTGAAGTAAATTGAAAGATTTGATAGCCCCCATTTAATGCTTGTTGTAAGTGGGCTTTTGGACATAAGAATTGTAAAATTTCAAAAAAATTGAAAAAATTTCAAGTGAAAATGATATTTAAAATTTAGAGTTATATTTGGACATGAATATAATTTTGGGTTGTTTTTAAAATTTTGTGAGTGATTTGAGTGAAAATTTTGAAAAACAGCTTTTTAGAGTTTTTCAAATTTTCAAAAATTTTTAAAATGCATATTCAAGTGAAAATTAAATATGAACAACGCTGATTTCGAAAAAAATAAATTTTTTTTGAAAAAGATAAAAGTTCTTATGTCCAAACGGCCTCTAATTATGGCGAAAAAGAAGCTAGGGCCTGCTAAGCTAGTCATGTGCACTAATTATCAGCTAAATTATTTTCTCTAGTCCATAATAAATGATTATTTTACTTTTTCATTTTAATTTAAAATAAGTGACTATTCACATAATTAATAAGGAATTGATTTTATATTTTCAAAATTTATCCTTATTTATATATTTTAATGTATCAAATTAATAATTAATTAAGATTAAATACATAAGTGGCATAAGATTTTTGGTCTAATTTGAGATAAACATAAAAGGAAAATATATACTGTCGGACTCGGAGAAAGAAAAAGACGACAAGAAAAACAGGAAGACACAAATTGATTCTGTCAGAGAAGAGAATGGGAAGACTGAGAAATTTGCTACAAAAGGGACAATGAAAAAGTTAGCTGCAGAGGAGAGTTAGAAAAGGGATTTTGGCACGGTGTGATAACCTACTCACGTAATTAGTTCGTCGAAAAAAATTATAGTTATAAATATTAACATCAAATAGTCAATAAATATATGTCACAATAATAATGTATATATCATAACTTTTTTTCTTCTTTACTTATATAAATATGTATATTAAAATTTTATTTTCCTTCTTATTATATCTAAAATATAAAATTATATTATAGTTATTTAAAATTTATTGTTGCCTCTACATCAATATATATCACGACAAAAATATTGTATTGTTGATATATCGCAGTATATAACACATCGAATATGTGTATATTAAAATGTATATCCTAAGTTTATTTTGCTTCATTGTGTATATCAAAATGTATAACACTTCTTTTTTTCTATGTATATCAAATTTTATTTACTTCCATAATTATATTTATTAATTTTATTTTAGAACTTGTTCTACACCAATTATATCAATAATTTATTTTTCTTCTTCGATCAATAACAAAATTGAGGTAAGTTTATTCATAATGAATTTTGCGCTCTTAAAATCAATTGGACGATTTCATTGCGATCTAATATTATATTGACAAACCTAACAATGTATACCACGATATATAATATATTATACACATGGGTATACATGATGATATACACCACCTCAAATACATATATTATCATTTTTACTATTAAATAAAGAATAGAGAAGAAGAAGGAAATCGAGATCGCCAAAGAAACACAAGACAGATCGAACTCTACGGTTGCTAATTGTCGTTGTCGTCATTGTCATAGCAATCTTCCAAAGAAAATCGAAATCTGTTATTGCTAAATGTCCTTGCCATCATCATCATAGTCACTTTTAGGACTTTCTCTTATTTGTATAGATGGGAATATGACGGGGAGAGTGAGAGAGAGAGAGCATAACAATTGCCTAAACATTATCAAAGGATATATACACTTTCAAATCTAGATTGTGGAGGAGGAGGAGGAGGAGGAAGAAGAAGAAGAAGAAGAAGAAGATGAAGAAGAAGAAGAAGAAGAAGAAGAAGAAGAAGATTGGAGAAGAAATACGGGGAGAGAGAAGAAAAAATAACGGAAAGAGAGAATAAATAAGAAATTAGGGTTATTTAGAATTTGGCTACATAATGCCAAAATTTTTGGGCTACCTTTGCCAAACATAATGTAAGGCTAAAATATTGTCAATTCTCTTTATATGTTGTCATACCATGCCATTTTTTCGAATACAAGGTAGTAAGCATAAATTTGGGTCCATTGGTTTGTTGTACTAGACCGAGTAGAAATCATATCAGGGTGCCACTTTAAAGGGTCTGCTATTTAAGAATTAGCTAGTGCGTCCTGAATTTCAGTTTTTTAGTTTAATTTTTCAGGATAAAAATGTCCCAAATTGGCATGAAGTTAAGATTTTTAGTTTAAAATTTCAGGACAAAAATAAGTACTGACTAATCTCTTAATAGCATCCCTGACACTAGGTAGCTACTTTTAAACATGTTATTTAAAATATATTTACATTTACAATGTATTTAAAAATTAGCCGATTAACTCAAACTTCAGGACATGACTTTCTGAAGTTAAACCTCAAAGGTCAAACTTCAGGATATCGTGTCCTAAAGTTCGAATATTATGTCCATAAATTAGAAAAGAATGTTCTGAATTTTAAATTAGTACTTCAGAAATTTAGGATACGAAAATTGAGGATACTTAGTCCTGAAATTTGGACGAATTGGCTAATTTTTAAATATATTTTAAACAACAAACTTGAAAAGTGACTACCAATGTACTTCACTCAGGTTTGGGTCATTGTCCGTATGATCGAATTAACTCTTTTCATAGTTCATACTATACAATTTCTTTATATTAATTAATCTTGATATGCATCCACTTACTTCAAATCTATAAATCTGTCTATAAACAGAAGTATTTTACATGTGACAAAGAGGTATTAGAGATGCTAATTGCTTCTTTATAATTTTTTAGACTTAATACATACTTGACTTTCCAACTTGTATGGAAACTCTTTTTACACACTTATTCTTTGACAGCTTTCTTTAAACGGTTTAATTAACTAAAATTCACGCTTAAAATCTCCATTAAGACCATTTCGTCTAACTTTAACATACCTATAATTTTCTTAATGGAATTGAAACAAGATAAAACTTTCAAGAAAATTACCATGTTGTTTGTGCTTATAATTCCATCCAATCCATTTATAAAGAGGTCTGCTGTGTCACTCTTCAAATATTTCTGTTTTGGATTCCCCTGCTTTTTTACCATCTCGATTCCAGTCTTTTTTTGCCTGATTGGGAATTTGCTGCACCAGAAGTATCTGAGCAGAACTAATAACGAAAGAACTGAGAATCCCACTTCCCACCCCAGAAAAAAGAGAGAGTGTTGCTGAATTGTCATTATTACCCTTTTGAGTAGGAACGTAACTTGCTTTTCAACCAAGCGTTTACCATCTTGATTTTCTTGGAGTACCTAGATAATGGAAACATCAGAATGAAAGGGATCGCGCTCCAATTTAAATATGTAGCTGAGTTTGACAAATGAAAATGCAACTCAAGACACGACAGGGATCAAATCCCAACTAAGCAAAGAAAAGAAGATGCTTTCAAATTTTGATAAAGGGATAAAGAACCTATATCGAGGCCCAACGACTGGGTGCATGTGCATCTTCGGTCGAGTCTAGCAAAAGCTCTTACTTATGAAGCATATATAAATTTGCCACGAAAAAAATGTCATAATCCAAATTTCTCCTCCGTTAAGTATCGTGATGACACCTAGTCTTAAGGACTAGGTAAGCCTAACATTTATGGAATAACAACAATAAGAAATAAAATCAAATACTTTCTAAAAAGAATTATGTATGCAATGAACACATTCCCAAAACCCGGTAGCACAAGTCATAAGCTTTACAGAAGTTCACACTATAACTCCTAAATATCACTGTTCAGAAATAAGTACAACAGAGTATGAACAAAAAAAAAGAGAATACGACAGTGACTCTGAAACCCGCGAACGCTGTAGCGGTTTTACCTTAAGTCTCCTCAATGGCAACTGCGCTGCTAACTATCGATCGGCCGGCTAACAAAAACTAGGAATCTGCACAAAAATATGCAGAGAGTAGTATGAACACACCACAGGCTCAGTAAGTATCAAGACTAACCTCGGTGAGGTAGTGACGAGGACTAGTCAAGACACCCACTGGTCTAAGAGATGAACAAGTATAAATATATGACAACGGATTATGACATTTACATAAGGGCTACACAATAGGACTAACAATACAGTAAATTCAATAAAGAAAGGAATAACAAGTAATAGCGGAACAATCGTAAAAATAGCACGAAAGAGTAAGTGAAACACAAATAAATCCGGAATGTAAATATACAACAAGAACAAGTAAGGACTCAACAATTTTGACTACTTTAATATCAAGTTCTTAGTCATCTCCACGAGGTACCGAACCTCGGATAAAATCACCACTCATGGGTCTCAGTATCTAAACCCTAACATCGGTATCTTATACCCTCATTTCAAGTAATATCTGCATGGACGACTCGCGTGCCTGTCACTCCCCGAACCTGGGCCTGGACGTAACACAACACTCGGTGCCTGACTACATGTGACCGAGCGAACCAACTAGCTGGCTGAATCAATATGTGATATCATAACATACTGAATGTTGTTGATATACTAAAAGTCTAGATGATATAAATCATAGTGTGGAAATACTAATACAATTCTGAAACATATTTGTAGCCAACATAGCTTAATATGAAAAGCGTGCGACTATGTCTAACTATTACTCTAGTCTATGAAGCCTCTAATGAAGTACTGAAAATACTGACTGTCTAAAAATACTAAAGACTATAAGGTAATGATAATGCCCCGAAAGAACTGGGGATCACCAAATAGCTGGTACGAGAATCCTAGCGCTCTGAATCGTCAACCTGTAAATCATTACCTGCATCTCAAAAGGGAAGTCAATACATTTGAATTGCACTGGTATGTAAAGCAATTGAAAGAAAGAATTATAAATGTTGAAACTGAAACTAAGCTGATAACTGAGAATTGATAATTGATAACTGAAATGATAATTATTTAAACTGAAACTGAAATGAAACCTAATTACTGAACTGATAACTGGTAATTGAACTGAACAAAGGAAGTAAGGATATGAATACCCCCTCTTCTGAATGATGAACAACCTGTTTATCTGAATAAGTAATGGCCTCGAGCCCAACATATATGTGCACAAGCTACGGCCTCAGGCCCAAGTATACGTATACATAACTACGACCTCAGGCCCAAAATGCATAAAGCATAAACTACGGCCTCAGGCCCAAACATGCATAAAGCATATAAACTACGACCTCGGGCCCAAATACATGTGTTCAACATTCAGGAACTGAGGATCATACTGAAATACATGATGCTGAAATACTGAATCATACTGAGTTACATGATACTTGAATGCTAAATAGATCTAGACTGAGACATGTATTCATGAACTGATTATGAAGATTGAAACTTCAACTATTTATGACATGTTGAGTAATCTAGACTGAGACTCACGGGCATCAACCCAAGTCTATATTGATTACGCATTGATTTCACAACGTTCAGAATGAAAGTCATGAATGAGTTGTGAAGATAGAGAATAGAAGTTCTGCAACTATTCAAGGAACTTGGCTTAACTATATTTCTGAGGCAATTGGTAATGTGGTAAAAGAAACATAGTGTAGGGAGAATCATTAATATTCTCAAACATAGAGAGTTAGCCTCACATACCTTAACTTCCTGCTCTTGAGCGTAATACAACATTCACCAACCCTTTCAACTTTAATCTATACCAATACAAGTCAAAGGGGTTCCAGATTAGCCACAATAGTCATGTTTTAGTCACTTAGGCATTTTATCAAGCACTTGGTGGTATAAAGCTTCATAGCCCTTATTAATGGTGTTTCTACACCCAATAACTCATTCTCTTGCTCCTAGATAAATTCTAAAGTCTCAAATGGTTATAATCAACATTATTCTTCATCACCCATAAGGTAAACAACACCCTTAACCAATAATCAACAATCAACACACCAAACCTATAAATGCTCATGCTTTTCTATCAAACTCATCGACTCATATCTCATGAACTAAGGTTTATAATTATTAAACCAATGTTAGAATCAATTAGAGGATGAAGACATTACCTCTTTGAAGTTCAATCCCCTTGAATTCGAGTTCTAGGGTTCCTTCTCTCAACAATGATGAACCGATCGAATATCTAATGATATAGAGGTTTACCCATGTTAATAAGATGTTGGAAAATTAAAGTTAACTTAGAATGACCATTAGAACTTACCTTGGATGGTGGAGGAACCCTTAAGGAGTTAGGTTTTTGAGAGTTTCCCTTTCTAGAGCAAGTTTTTATGTTTTGGGGTTGTGGGGGACGAAATAGGGCTAAAAAAAATGACTCCCCAAGTCCTCCCCCGCGTCCCTGTAGGCCTGACCGCGGTAAATAGCAGGAACACTGCCTCATGACCACCGTTGCGGTCCGGGGCGCGGTGGTTGTGCACTGTTCTGTAAAATGTGCATAACTGTTTTTACAGAGCTCCATTTTGGCTCCACAATATATAATTGGAAATATATTTCAAAGGCCTACAACTTTCATATTTTGAGTCTTCCTAAGTTCCTTACAAAATTCCACTAAAACCTTCTGGAAGTCGGACCTTCTGCAAACTTAGTCAATTTTGTCGAATCTTATGCACCTCACTTTCCATCTTAATTTTGAAGCGACTATTTTCACCCATACTCATCCCTATAGGACTTCGTATGTCCAAAATATCAAATTAATACCCATTTAACATATTCACACCTAATCTGAATGTACAGGATGTTACATTATCTCCCCCTTGGGATCATTCGTCCTCGAATGATTGTCCTGACCATAACTTCTGCTAACTCCAGACCTTAAACGGGTCTGGTGGAAACATGAACTTGCATTATTACTTGCATACTAAACTGAATGAATACATGATTACTGAACTCTTGAGATACTAAACTGAATGATTACTGCATTGACTGAATATTGGTCTGCCATGGATACATGAATACTGAACTAACATACATATATGACTATTGAACTGGCACGAATATTTGTGAATTGAACTGACATCAATATTAGAGTACTAAGCTGGCATGAATATCTAAGTATTGGACTGATATGAGTAGCTGAGTATTTGTACCGACACGAGTAACTGAGTATTGAACTGACATGAGTATCTGAGTACTGAACTGACATGAGTATCTGAGTACTGAAATGACATAAGTAACTATGTACTAGAAACTTGAATATTATAGCACGATACGTTAAATAGTGGTTGTATAGCCGCAAATCCTGGTGGAAGATCTAACTCATAAGCTAATTGAATGATGCTTCATAAGATTCTATATGGCTCAATATAGCAGGGACTAAGATTCCCCTTCTTCCCAAATCTCATAGCGCTTTTCATAGGCGAAACTTTCAGTAACACCCAATCATCAACTTGAAACTCTAGGTCTCTATGACGCACGCTCGAATAGGACTTTTGGCGACTCTGAGTCGTCTTCAAACGCTCTTGAATCAACTTAACTTTCTCTATAGTCTGATAGACCAAATTTGGTCCCAACAACTCCTCTTCACCAACTTTGAACCAACCAATTGGCGATCTACGCCTTCGCCCATACAAAGACTCGAACGGTACCATCTTGGTACTAGAATGGTAGGTGTTATTATTAGTAAGGTCAATGAGAGGTATGTGATCATCCCAATTACTTTTAACATCAAAGACATATCCCCAACTGTTTAAATAATGTGCTCTGCCTGGCCATCTTTTTGAGGATGAAAAACTTGTGCCTAATCATTTCTGAAAGATCTTCTAAAAGTTCATCTTAAACCGAGCACCATAGTCCGAAATGACGGACAAAAGAGTCCCACGCAATCAGACGATTTCCTGAATGTACGACTTGGTATTCTACTGAATCTGTAGTTTTTACTGCCAAGAAGTGCGTTGACTTGGTAAGTCGATTTACAAACACTCAATCAAATCATGCTTCAAAATTGAGCGAGATAATCATGTTATAAATTCCAAATTTACCATCTCCACTCAAAATATGTGTATTATGTGGTTAAACACTGGGCTTTCTGCTGCTCGACTTTCACTTACTGATAAATCGGACACTTGGCCATAAAGTCTGCAACGTTCTTTTTCATGCCGTTCCACCAATAAATCTCCTTAAGACCATGATACATCTTTGTGGTGCCTGAGTAAATAGAATACCTGAAATTCTGGGCTTCAGGCATAATCCGCTCTTTTGAGCCCATCTATGTATGGAATACACCGTCTATCTTGGTACCTAAAAGTACCAGCATCTCCCCCTTGGAACAAAGGTTAAGGTCTTGTACTTGCGGATCCCTCTCTTTTGTTGGGATCCGAACAACTCTTTCTTATCTTCTGTAAATTTTTGCATTTTATGATAGTGACGACTCATCATTCAACTTACTTCTGAGCAATCTTTCTTACTAGAAAAAACTAAATTACTTATATAAGTGGAAGGCCAATATATTCACAACTATCATACACAATCGTAATTATTTAACTCTGCGTATACTGTCAATCTTGGAGAAATCACATTTCGATAATTCCTAAAGGCCATTCTTTTATAGTTTTCTCTCTTATTGCTAGTTGATTATTTTTTCCCCATTATCATTGTACTTCGAACTTAACTTAAACTCTATTTCAAATTGTCATCCACTCACTAGAGTTAACCCGGCTAAGTAAATCAAATTGTACCTCTACTAGCTCTGCTGAAAGTGCTAATTCATTGTATCTACTCAAACATACTTACTATTCTTTTACTAACCACCTGCTAGCGTCATGTGTTTATGTTCTGCTTTGAGTAACTAAAATGAAGCATAAGGTTATTTCTAACTTCCCTCACCATCCGACCCTGTTATACGGTCACATACTTATCTTCTTTTTTGAACTATGTACATGGATCACACTTAGAGAAAGTTCATTTGTCTTAAACAAATTGGAATATCTAACCCCCAAACTTTCTATACACTTCAAAATCATTTCCGATTATAAACATCAGTAGTAAACACTTAGTCACATAATCTAAGAGGGAATGTCTTATCTTTTATCTCACAGAAATAGCGGCTTCTAGTAGTTCACTAATGTGGTACTTTCTAATTCTGATTTGAATAAATCTAAACAACTTAAAATCTTTCCCTGAAATTCAATATCGGCTGCTCTTGGTTCTCATTTTGTACATCATGTCTTCTTAGTCATATACATGAGTTGTATGAGATCACATCTTTGGTAATAACAAACGTTTCTGACTCCTAGGCATTTTACCCTTAGGCTCTTTCTGTCCAAAAACATAGTGACCAATGTTAGGGTCTGACATCTGAACTATCATCATCCCACATGTGGCTCCATTTCCAAGAATTAAAAGAAATTGTTCTCTGAGGTAAAACACATACTATTACCATACTCATACTTATTCTTTAGAGTATACCATCATCTGATAAATCACTTACTGCACCATCCGGTGATTCTTGGTCTTAATCTAGACCTAAAATATGTGAAGATTTCCCTATAACCACTGTTACTTACATTTTATTTTAGCACCCATAGGCATCACTGTATACTCACCAGTCACTAGAATTTTGATACAATAAAAATTGGAGATCTGGTAACTGAATAATGAATAACTGGCATACTGAATAACCATAAACCCGCTAACTGAAAGACTGTATAACTGGGAACTGAGGTAAACTGATGACCATAAAACGGAATAACTACTTTCTTACTTTCTAGTAAGGTTATGCTTTGATATGTACTACTATCTATTGTATCCCACTTCCAACATCCTCTCAAGTCTCATTTGTTACCAACCTATACTCCATAATTAAACCCCAATGGGAAATCATCATCTCTAGAAGCTTGGGTTTTTCTTGCCCGTCGCTTGGGCATTAGATACGTATGGAATTCGATAGGAATAAAATGATAATTGTTGCTCTAAGCTTCATGGCACGATCTAGAGTAGAAAGAAGTGAGACAATCCTGGATGTCTTGGTAGTTAACCATTTATATGAGTGGCCGGCACACACATATATAGGAAACTCCACTGGACACGGCTTCATAGACTCCCTAGGACTCTTGAACCTAGTGCTCTGATACCAAGCTTTGTCACGCCCCGAACCTGGGCCTGGACGTAACACGACACTCGGTGCCAGACTACATGTGACCGAGCGAACCAACTGGCTGGCTGAATCAACATGTGATATCATAACATACTGAATGGGGAAGATAAACTAACACATGTTGATATACTAAAATTCTGGATGATATAAATCAAAGTGCGAAAATACTAATACAATTATGAAACATATTTGTAGCCAACATAGCTTAATATGAAAAGCCTGCGACTATGTCTAACTATTACTCTAGTTTATGAAGCCTCTAATGAGTACTGAAAACACTCACTATCTAAAAATACTGAAAACTGTAAGGTAATGATAATTCCCTAAAAGAACTGGGGATCACCAAAAAGCTGGTACGAGAATCCTAGCGCTCTGAATCGTCAACCTGTAAATCATTACCTGCATCGTGAGATGCAGGCGCCGGGCAAAAAGGGACGTCAGTATATTTGAATTGCACTGGTATGTAAAGCAACTGAAAGAAAGAATTATAAATGTTGAAACTGAAACTAAGATGATAGCTGAGAATTGATAATTGATAACTGAAATGATAACTATTTAAACTGAAACTGAAATGATAAATGATAACTGAACTGATAACTAGTAATTGAACTTAACAAAGGAAGTAAGTATATGAATACTCCCTCTTCTGAATGATGAACAACCTGTTTATCTGAATAAGCTACGGCCTCTGGCCCAACATCTATGTGCACAAGCTACGGCCTCAGGCCCAAGTATACGTATACATAACTACGGCCTCAGGCCCAAAATGCATAAAGCATAAACTACGGCCTCAGGTAAAACATGCATAAAGCATATAAACTACGGCCTCGGGCCTAAATACATGTGTTCAACATTCAGGAACTGAGAATCATACTAAAATACATGATGCTGAAATAATGAAACATACTGAGTTACATGATACTTGAATGCTGAATAGAGCTAGACTGAGACATGTATTCATGAACTGATTATGAAGATTGAAAGTTCAATTATTTATGACATACTGAGTAATCTAGACTGAGACTCATGGGGCATCAACCCAATTCTATATTGATTAAGCACTGATTTCACTACGTTCAGAATGAAAGTCATGAACGAGTTGCGAAGCTAGAGAATATAAGTTCAGCAACTATTCAAGGAACTTGGCTTAACTATATTTCTGAGGCAATTGGTAACGTGGTAAAAGAAACATAGTGTAGGGAGAATCATTAACATTCCCAAACATAGAGATTTAGCCTCACATACCTTAACTTCCTGCTCTTGAGCATAATACAATATTCGCCAACCCCTTCAACTTATAATCTATATCAATACAAGTCAAAGGGATTCCAAATTAGCCACAATAGTCATGTTTTGGTCACTTAGACATTTTATCAAACACTTTGTGGCATAAAGCTTCATAGCCCTTATTAATAGTGTTTCTACACCCAATAACCAATTCTCTTGCTCCTAGATAAATTTTAAAGTCTCAAATGGTTATGATCAATATTATTCTTCATCACCCATAAGGTAAACAACACCCTTAACCAATAATCAACAATCAACACACCAAACCTATAACCGCTCATGATTTTCTATCAAACCCATCAGCTCATATCTCATGAACTAAGGTCTATAATTATTAAACCAATGTTAGAATCAATTAGAGGATGAAGACATTACCTCTTTGAAGTTCAGTCCCCTTGAATTCGAGTTCTAGGGTTCTTTCTCTCAACAATGATGAATCGATCGAATATCTAATGATATGGAGGGTTTAACCATTTTAATAATATGTTGCAAAATTAAATTAACTTAGAATCACCATTAGAACTTACCTTGGATGGTGGAGGAACCCTTAAGGAGTTAGGTTTTTGAGAGTTTCCCTTTCTAGAGAAAGTTTTTATGTTTTGGGGTTGTGGGGGACAAAATAGGGCTAAAACAATGATTCTACAAGTCTGCCCCCGTGTCCCTGTAGGCTTGACCGTGGTCCCGACCGCGGTAAATAGCAGGAACATTGCCTCATGACCGCGGTCGCGGTCCGGGCGTGGTGGTTGCGCAGTGTTCTGTAAAATGCACATAACTTTTTTCACACAGCACCGTTTGGGTTTCAAAATATATCATTGGAAAGATATTTCAATGGAATACAACTTTCATGTTTTGAGTTTTCCTAAATTCCTTACAGATTTTCACCAGAACCTTCTGGAAAATGGACCTTTTGCAAACTTAGTCGATTTTGTCGAATCTTATGCACCTCACTTTCCATCTTGATGTTGAAACAACTATTTTCACTCATACTCATCCCTATAGGACTTCATATGTCCAAAATATCAAACTAACATCCATTTAACATATTCACACCTAATCCGAATGTACAGGATGTTACATTATCTCCCCTTTGGGATCATTCGTCCTCGAATGATTGTTCTGACCATAACTTCTGCAAACTCCGGACCTTAAACGGGTCTGGTGGAAACATGAACTTGCATTATTACTTGCATACTAAACTGAATGAATACATGATTATTGAACTCTTGAGATACTGAACTGAATGATTACTGCATTGACTGAATATTGGTCTGCCATGGATACGTGAATACTGAACTAACATAGATATATGAATATTGAACTGGCACGAATATTGCAGACACGTCCCAAATGAAATAACGGAGATGTTCCAACTCTCGGAATCGCATTCCGACCTTGATATCACAAAAGTCAACTGTGGGTAAAACTTCTCCATTTTCCAAACTTTCAAATTTTCCAACTTTTCGTCGAATTACCTCAAATTAATCTACGGACCTCCAAATCCAAATCCGGATGCGCGCCTTTGTCCAGAATGACCATACAGAGTTGTTGACATTATCTAAAACTTATTCTGGATCCGTTTACACAAAAAGTTAAATTTCGGTCAAATATCACAGCTTAAGCTTCCAAAACTGGAATTATTCTTCCAATTCAACTCTGAATCATCCGGTAATTGAATTCCACCATGCGCGCAATTCGATATACCTAATATGAAGTTCTTCAAGACTTATGCCACCGAACGGAGCTTGAATTCTCAAAACGGCCGGTCGGGTCTTTACATTATCCCCCTCTTAAACAAACGTTCGTCCCCGAACGTGCCAAGAATTGCCTCGAAGCCTTCAAGTCACTGAATGCGCACTTCACCCTAATCTACATAAGCCCGACGACACCATATCAACTGCAATTTAGCCTTTCTAGCCAACTGGTAAGCCTCATACCTCAAATGCTCACCTTCCATTCATTTCTAAAAGAGCCGATTCTAAATCGATATCCGGAATCATCCTCCTCCAGCTACATCAACTCATGCTTACACTCATGAGGTATGACCACACAATATAACACACCACACCTAGGCCCTTAATAACACTTCTGATCCCAATAGCTACTCGAAATCAACCCAGCACTGACGATTAGCCTCATATCTGAAAGAACTCTGTTTCCAACCCCCATAATACTAATAATGATGCAAGAAACACGAAGACCTCATAATTATACACCCGAATCACTGATCACGCTCAACTATGTCTTGTAAAAGACTACGCGGGCATTGCAAATATAATCCTGGGGTATTATGCCCAGAGTCGATCCCACAGGGAATTAACGTATCAAG